>JAJHUR010103579.1:4420-38897 GCA_027495735.1 Lutjanus campechanus
TTTTTTTTTTTTTTTTTTAAATCACTAGTTTCATGTTGGACCTATAGAATCTTACCAGAACTACGTTCTTTTCTACTAGAAAGAAAGTACTAGCAGTCAAATATTCTAGACCTATTTTTAATAGAAATTAAAATTTTTATTTTTTGAAACACACACTGGTACACACACTGGTAGTCTAAAAACAACGGCTGGCCCGCCTAACTTGAAATATTCATATTTTGTTCCACACTGACAGATTGATAGACTTAAAAACAGTTACAGTATAGTGAATCAAAGCCGACCGATGCAGATTTGTTTCACTCATTAGCAGTCTCTCTATAACCTCACTTACATGAAGTCACATGAAGTTGACCAAGAACAAAAACTTTTGGTATAAAAGTTTTGGTAAATCCTCATTTACCCAACAGTAACTGTCAGTGCTGGTCACAGTTTGAACTTTGGAACTTTGCTGTGTCTGTATACCCCTGGTCCTCAGCAGGGCTGGCTTATGAAGGGACAGTGAAGAGGGACTTTATAAAAGATCTGGGTAGGCATTTAGCTGTACTAGTCAAGACAGAGAGCTGAAGAACACAGAGGAAACCTTTTTCTTTAACCCATGATGGGTTGCAGCAAGCTGTGTCTGTTACTGCTGCTGAGCAGCTACGCACTGGCCCGTAAGTATTATTCTATTTTCATTCACAGTCACTGGAATTGTTGAAAAGTTTTAACAGCATTTTTTTGATACAAATGATTTTGTTGGGTAAAGGCCTTTTTCTCGAAAATACATATTTTTCTCTTTGGCCTGTAGTGCTGTTTATCCAACTAGAGGATTTTTAGTGTTAGTTGTTGAGTTTGGAAGATAAACATGTTTGACTTCTCTCCAGTGTAATGGGACTAAATGACAATCAACTTATGCTTCTCAAAGAGAAAAAAAAATGAAAAAATTTTAAAAATTCAACACCAGCATCTCTTTCCAAGAAAGAAAAAAAGTAGTTCCTACGTGAAACTGCTCGTAACAAGGTCTGTTGATTATCTTGAGTAATCACATCATGATTTTTAGAAAGAGCCACTGGTTTTGAACTATTCAAATGTATATTTTTTTAGAGCTTTAAACACCACAAATTGAATGCCATATAGTTCCATAATATTGGAGAGAAGCAGACATCTCTTCAGCTGATATCACTCTACTCTAAATAGCACTACAGGCTAGGGGAAAATGATGTATTTTTGATTTTGGTGTGAGCAGTCCCTTTAAGTGTCTCTGTAAACTGTGACCCAGGCACAATACCAGGACAATGAAAGTGAAAATGGAAATCATCCATCATTCAATTTTATCATTCTTATCTGTGTCAAAGTGTCTGCTGTATAGATTGTAAAGCCCCCTGAGGCAAATTTTGATTTGTGTTGTAAAAATAAAACCTGTTTGGACTTACCTCCTGTGAAAAAGGCCTACAAAGGTGTGATGATTTCAGGGTCCTGTGATTTCCCATGCTCACTGTCAAGCTCACTGCAGCAAACAAGTGGAACAGAGCCATCATTTATGTTATCAATAACACCCGTGTTTGTCCAACTATAATATAAGCCAAAGAGCGTCAGAGAAAAAAAATAGTCCCTACTTATGTCTGACATCTTACAGGAGACCCTGAGTTCATTACTAATATTTTTGAGTCACTTGATGTGTCTTTAATCTTAGTGTTTACTATAGTCGTGGATTAAAAAGTCATGTGTGAACTTGTAGAGATATTTGTTTAAACATGTTTTTATTGGATGACAGTGATATAACACTTGATTCAGTTGTTACTCAGTGTGCAGTTTCTCAATCATAAATTCAGTGTATGTGTTTTAAAAGGAGCAATAGCCATTCAATCAGTAAGAGAAAAACAGAACAAGAATAACTTGTTGTATATGCATAACTTGTAAAAATTGAGAGAAAAAATAGGAATAATGTTCAAAGGCAGTCCCACCTTATCACCCTAACCCACCCATACAGAGGAGTGGGCATCAGGGACAACAATGAAAGGAGGAAGAATTTGTAAAAATTTTGCATTTCGAGAATAAAGCTGGAATGTTGAGAATAAAGTAGAACAGTATTTGTCCCAGTATTTGTGTGTTTTTTTCTAAATTAATTAATTGTTTTTATTTTATTTTATTATTATTTTTATTTTAAGAATTTAATAGAAATATTGAGAATAAAGATGAACTCTGAGTATTAGTCCCAGAAAAACATTTTGACTTTATTTTTAAACAAATGTAAAAAAAAAAAAATAAAAAATAAAAAAATAATAATAATAATTCATTCAAAATTCAATTTTCCTTATGACTTGCAAAATGCAAATATTTGCATTTTTCCTTTATTCTAAACAAAAGTTAAAAAAAATAAAAAAAATAAAAAAATTAAAATCCCCCTCTGATTCATTTTTTTCTTATGCCTGGCTAAATTTAATACTTAAAGTTTGACTTTATTCTCAACATTTTGCCTACTATGTAATTCACAGAGCTTCTTTTTAGTGGACATTTGTCTTTTGTAATACAGTATAAATAATATACTGTGTATATTACATCCTCATCCCTTGTAATTCATTGTATGTTGCCAAGAGGATCAAATCAATGCTTAGCCCTACATTTGTAAACTAAGTGTGTTTTTCTTGCCATGACTGTGGCAGTTACAAGGCAATCATCATTTTTTCTTCACTACACTACCTGAGTAATCATGAAATTGTAATCAATCATGTCTTTTGTTTATTAATCATGTGTATGATCACTCACTCTCTTCTATTTTCCAGAGGATGGCAGTGACAACAATGAACAAACAACATGTTTGTGTAAGTTTCTATCTGCGCATCACTTACATTCATATTAAATGTCCATGGTTTCATCAACAAAACCTCCTGACTCCTTTTCTGATGGCTGTAATTGGGTTATTTTCATTAATATTCTGTTGGTAAAACAGGGAAAAACAAGAATGATGCAAAAACTTTAAGGGTTGGTAAGACTCCAAACTGATGTCATTACAAAAACTCTGGACTTTGTTGCTTGACAGAGATAGTAGGGGGGTAAGTTATGTTATTGCCATTGCAAACAGACACATTGACCTGCTAGCAGATCGATGGTGGCCGTGCTAAACTGATAAACACATGACCTGTTTTCCGGAGATAGTGGCAGGAGCTGAAAGACTCTGTGCTGTTTATGATTCAGTACAATAGCTGTTGTTGTTCACTGTTTACCTGCCTCTGGGTCTAAAGGCCTGCTGTCAAGTGGTGATTTTGAACCTTGAATATGAATTTATGATACAGGAGGAACAGATGGATCCTATAGGTTAAATGCAGGGACTGACCTCATCGTTAAAGGCAGTTCTGGTTTCAAATCAACATGTAAAGCTTCGGACATAAGATCTGAGAGTCAATATAAACATATGTTACCACTGTCTTGTTGCAGGGAGATCCAGATTCAAGGCCTATAGAAAATATATGTACCAGTACAGCACAGAGAGCAGTAATGGTGTGATGGGTGCTGCCAGCCTGAGGAACGGAGCTAAAGTCTCTTGTCAGGTATGTTTAGGTTTGTTTATGTGTCCCACTTTGTCAGTTCACTTGATAACACAAAGTTCTTATCTGAGATCTCTATTGATTCTATGCCTTCTGTCACATGTCTTTAGGTTGAGATCGAAGTCCCGCAGACGTGCAGATTCATCATGCACACCAGGGACTGTGTTGTCAGTGAGGTGTCGGTCATTGATCCCCAGGGCCAGCTGGTCTACAACAAGGCCCCTGGCTCTGAGGCCTTCCAGGCTGCCATGGAAAAGTTAGTGCAAAACATTCCTTCACATAACATGAAATATCTTTTGTAAGTTAAGATGTAAAACAAGTTTGATGTAGAGCATCGACAAAGCAAAATGGCAAAAAGCTAACTTTAAACTCCATTCAAGTTTACTCTCAGCCTGAGGCCCTATAGGGCAGGTTGCTTTTAGCTGTTCCAAAGGGAAAAAGCTAGCCTAGCTAGCTTGCCTGCCCCTGTCCAAACAAAATCCTCCTACCAGCACCTCTTAAACTTAAAGTCTTCAATGGTAGATCACCAGGCATGACCTCACCTTGGAAGACAGAGTTCGCTTGAAATGATTTGGTCAACTGGCAAGCAGAACTCTGATCTGGGGAGGGGGCTTCTTGCTAGCTGGCTAAAAAGCTAAGGAAACGTTACATTGAGGCCTTCTAGGGTGTTATGGAAAAGTAAGTGCTAGCAAGCAAGCAAAACATCTCTTTTGTAAGTTAAGGTGAAAAACAATGTATTTAGATGAAGAGCAGTGACAAAGCAAAATGGCAAAAAGCTAACTTTAAACTCCATTCAAGTTTACTCTCAGCATGAGGTCCTATAGGGCAGGTTGCTGTTAGCTGTTCCAAAGTCTGGAAGCAGGGGGAAACCGCTGTTCTGCCTCTGTCCAAAGGTAACAAAATCCTCCTCTAAAGCTTCATGTCCTCACTGTGGACCCCAGGAAGAGTAGCTGCAGCTCTGCTGCGGCTAATGGGGATCCTAATAAATAAATAAATAAATAAATGTTAGCTTAGTAGGCAACCAGCAGAGACTCGAAGAAGTTCCGCTCATAGCCCCCCCATGAAAACCACACATTTTCCTTACTACGCTTATTATTTTTGTATGGATTAAACAAAAAATGTATAACTTGTTCATGAGTGAGATTTAGAGTTGCTGCCAGGAGTTAAACCCACAAAGGAGAAGCTAAGTGAATCATGACCACCTCAGCCTCAGGACACATAGACTCAGAAAATTAGCCCCGACTTATCTCACAATAAAACAAACTAACTAACTGATCAAGGCAGCGATAGACCAGCTTAGTTTCTGTGCTGGTTCTCCTCTACTGCTTCTCCGAACTGGAGGTGTATTGACCTCCATCTATTCTGGGTCAAAAACAACTTATCCAACCAATCAAATGTACTGCATATAACATTACTTCAAATATTCTCCCTTTATCCCTGCTGTATTACACAGACCACAAATCTGTTTTAGTATCGGCAACGTCAACAGGAAAATCTTATGTCTTAAATTCTGGCACAAGCCACTTTCACATGTAGCTATAAAGTTGATGCGTACAGTACATAAATCAATAATTTATGAAAATGCATCTTCAGCAGTTGCATGAAGTAATCAGTTGGACTTTATGTGACTTTCATGTCTTTCTAATGTGACAGACAGTTGTTAATATGAGCTGTTTAGTGGAGGGACAGTGAGATGTTTGACCTCACAAATATGTGCAGTAATGCTTTGGCGCAAGCGTTACTGATTTGTTCAGGAGCACGATTTCAACACAATGTGAGCCTGTTCTGAGATAAAAGGCTGATCATATTTGCTGCATGATATTAATAAGCGGTGTCTCTTTTCTTCATCCAGGAACCCGCTGAAATTCAGTGTGGAGGATGCGATCAGTGTCCAGCTTTACCCTGAGACAGACGAGCCAGTCAACATCCTCAACATTAAGAGAGGAATCATTTCGGCTCTCTTGGTGCCCATCATGGAGGATGATCAGGACAGCCTCATGGTCAGCGTCTTCTCACAACCCAAACTGGCTTCTCTAAGAAAGAAAAAGTTTATATGATGATGATATTATGTGATAGGCCTATTTATTAAACTACACTTTTTAGGCATCAACATGTTAATGATCACACATCACACCACAGAGCCCGCGTGTCCAAACAAAATATATATTTCTTTTCAGGCTGAGTACAAATGATTATCAGTTATACAACTGTAGTCTCAAAAGATTCATCCAAAAACAAGGACAAAAATGACAGACACCTCACTGAAGGTAAAACATTTAGCGTGCTTGCTGAGTGATTACACAACAGTGTTATTGTCGTGTATGATTAGACCGACCCGAGAATGTAACCCTGGAGGATTCCACACGTCATGGTGATCCACTCAGATGTATGATCATCAGTGGCAACAACATAACCTCCGCTTTCAGGATATGATCTGAACCAGCTGAGGACTGTGCCAGATAATCCCGCCTTTCCAGTATGTCATGAGGTCAAAGGCCGCATTAAGATCAAGCAACACCAAAACTCGATCCCCTGTGAGAAGTTAAAGTAGAAGTTCACTCTTAAGAAAATAAAATGGCAAATAAATGAAATAAGGCTGCAACTAACGACTGTTTTGAAAAAAAAAAAAAACCCCAACAACTTGTGTTTTGAATCTTTTCACTTGAATTTGTGAGAGTCAGAGACCCACAGAGGGTCGTGTCTATAAGGGAACCCCAGAGGTGTGAAATCAGTTATCAGCACAAATCTTGTGAGAATTTTGCAAATCAAGGGTTCCCTTCTAGACACGACCAAGAGAGAGGAGCACAGACCCAACAATAAAAAATCAATTTGTGGCAGCTGGTGTTTTAATCGTGTCGTATCGCCATAATAAAATTAATGAATGTATGGGAAAGAACGACATTCAGGTGTTGACAGCTGTTTTGGCTTTTAACTGCAAGTTAGCTAACAAGCTTTCTTACTGAGGTGAGTCTGAGTCCGCATCATCTACATGCCCAACGCGCCTCCTCTTCAAATGTTTGTGCATTACCGACATTGCTCCCATGATAAGCAAGATCCGCCTTACAAATCTCGCAGGTAATCCTTTTCTTTGTCGTGTTGAGGGTGAAATGTTCTCAGCCATTTTGCAGTGGTTTGTTTACCCGTTGCTTCTCAGTTGTCATTGTGCACGTGCACCTCTTAGCAGAGATGGGGAGAAACAAGAAGATGGCTCACTCGCTGCTTCCAACAGCTCCGGGAAAAACAAAATTTAGTTCAGCTCCACAGTGTTAAACACATGTGATGACATAAGCAAAAAAAAGAGTCAACAATTAAATTCGTTGGCAGTTAAATTTGTCAGTGATTTTTGTCGACTACATCGACTAATTGTTGCACCCCCTAAAATATAGATCAAATTCCGGTAAAGCTGCAGTCTGTCTTAATATGCGCTGGCATGTGGCTTTTTTCTCGTGTACTTTAACGCTAACTTTCATGAGCTAAATCCCTCATTTGCTGTTGTTTTTTTTTTTTCTTTTTCAGGACACAGTCTATGGCAACTGTGTAACACACTATTTGGTGAATGCCAGCAGGGACACTGCCACAGATGCGACACTGTCCCGAGATCTGTCGCAGTGTGACCAGTTCTACAGCAGGGAACTAGCCAACAGCCCCCTGGCCCTGCTGCAAAAACTGGTGAGACATTATTAACTGCCTCTGTTCTCTTGATGGGTTCCATTTTATCATGGAGCGTGGCTTTGGTAAAATATGATGCCTGCTCATAAATAAAGGATTGCTTTGAGAAGAGTTCCAGTAAGATAATATCACACTTTATTGGTGTCTGATTTGACTTTGATACATGATCAGTCTTCATGGGAGGGCGACGAGGGAAACAGCCTCTTGTTGGTTGGTTTGATGACGTGGGAATGAGACTCAACAATCAACTGTCTTTCTCTAGAATCGCTTGTGGCAGCTTTAACATGAACGATGCATTAACTTTGTGGATTTTTGTTTCCAGCATTACCCCTTGTCTAATCTGATCACAAGCACGCAAAACTGCAACTACCAGTTCGATAACAGGGGGAAGCACATCACTGCAGCCACGTGCACAGAAAAACACCTTTACCTGCCCTTCTCCTATGAGTAAGTCATCATCTGAATGCATATTTATGTGTGTGTTTATATGTTGTGCAGGAACGCTCTAAAAGAGCAGCGTTCATCGTTCATCGAGTGAACGTTGTGCACTCCTTAGAGAGATAACAGCGCTCACATCATATATTTTTAAAAAAAAGTGTGAAAAAAAAGCAAATATGGACAGAAGTGCCAATGTGATATAGAAAGTTTCATTGATCACAAAGCCACATTTTCTCTTCAATTCTGTGGTGTATCAGTGAAGTGTATGAGCTACACTGTAAGACTGGAGTCTGTTAACAGTGGGAAACACACGTCGGTATCTATGGAAGCACATTTCTGCCAATATTACGGAAAAACAAGATCCTGTAAATCATTATAATAAGAAACTTTGTTGAAATAATGTCTTGGAATCTCAAAATAATCATATAGTATTTCAAAATATTGATGCTGTATCTCAAAATGACTCACTAAGTCATTATTTTAAGATATTAAGTCATTCTTTTGAGATACTAATTCAATATTTTAAGATAAGGGGGACTGGGGGCAAATGTAATATATATGTAATAATGCAATTGATATATTTCACCAATAAAGACAAGACTGTAATATTTAATTTCATGCAAGAAGTCAGAGTGTTGCCATTTCCCCCTTGTCCCCCCAAGTTTTTTTTTTATTTTTTATTTTTGGTTCAAATTCTTTTAGATGTCAAGCATTGTCTACATTCAAAGAAAAAGTGTGTTTAAAGTGTGAACTTGCACAACACAGGCCTTTTGCATCACTGTCTGTTCTGCCTTGCAGGGACAATGGAATATCATCTGTGGTGACCCAAGATCTCAGCTTTCAGAACTCCAAAAGGATCAACAACAGAGTATTTGGTGAGTGTCTGCCCTTCCTGATGTGTACTTTTAGGTCATATCTTTAATTATGAAATGAAAAAAATCACTGCTTAATTTCATATGCGTGCACACAGATGTGGATCACAGCCAGACCGTGCCACTCCACTTTGAAGACCCTGATGATAAAGCTCCAGTCCAGACGAAGGACGCCGTCCTGAGCACCCTGCGGGAGCTCGTGGGTTTGGCGGGCACAGACCAGGGTCAGAAGAGGACCAGCCTTTTCCATAAGCTGGTGTCGGGCCTGCGCGTCCTGAGGAACGAGACCCTGAGCGAGACGGTCGCTGAGATGTTGGATACGTCAGGCTGGCTCACCTGGCAGGCCCTGTTCCAGTGTGGAACCCCGGAGTGCACCAGCGCCATCCTCCAGGCTATCAGGACCATTGATGGGGTGTCACTGGAGGTGGACGCTCTGGTCTACGGGCTGAGCCTGCAGGTGGACCCCGACGCCGCACGTGTCCGAGATATGCTCAGCATGGCTCAGTGGAAACAGAGCAAAGCAATCCTGTATGCTCTCGCCAACACAGTCAAGAAGTAAGTCAAATAGGTATTTCTGTCCATTATGACACTTCTTTTTATATCACTGTATATTTATTGTTGCAATTTTAAAGTTAGATCTAACATTTATGGTTACATTTTAATAAAGTAAAACAAGGCATGAAACTATGGAAGCCTATTTCCAATTATGTGATGAAAAAAAAAGGATCCTGAAAGTTTAATGAGAAACTTTATCAAACTTACTGTCTGATAATAAAAATAATTGGTTAGTATTTAAAAATAATGACGTTTTCTCAAAATGATGAGAAACTTTCTCAAAATAATGAAATTTGCTCAAATAATTAGGAACTTTCTCAAAATAATGAGAAACTTTTTCAAAATAATGACTTAGTTTCTCAGAATAATGGGAAACCTTCTCAAAACAATGAAAAACTTGCTCCAAATAATGAATTAATATCTCAAAAATAATGAGAATCTTTCTCAAAATCATGTCAGGATCTCAAAATAATGAGATTCTCTCAAAATAAAGAGTTAGTATCTCAAAATATTGACTCCCCCTCTCCCCAGGAAAACAGAGAGAAACCCTGTGAAAATAATAAGACACCATCACATAATTATAAGAAATCTTCTAGACTTAGTATATCAAAATAATGATTTTGTATCTAAGTCAAATTAGTTTCTCATAATTAGGAGATACTTTTTTTCATTCTAATGACTTGCAGGATCTTTTTTTCATCACACTGTTAGAACAGGCTTCCATATGAAACCACTTTAATGTCCTTTAATGTCCAACTTTGGCCCAATGTTGTAGCTGCTTCAAGTGACCACTAGAGGGAAACAAACGCAAGTGTTTAACAAAATCTTTCTCCATCTCAAAGCATATCATTATATCTTCTCTGACTCTGGTCCACAGGTTCCATAAAGGAGAGGTTACTCCAGTGGTCACAGAAGTGTCACAGTTCATGGAAACACTCTTAGGTGGCTGCTATGGATTAACGCCCGATCAGGACTCGGACTTTCCTGCTGACCCTGCAGAGATGGTCTTCCTTGCTCTGAGGGTACTGACAGTCATTCAAGCATCTACTGTATTTGTGGATTCTGTGATGAGTCAGCTCTTGTCAGAGAATCTGGCAGGACTGCAGTGTCCCAAGTTAATTACTGTCTTTTCTAATCTCCAGGTTGTTGGTGTCATGGGTCGAGCCATGCAAGACGTCAACCCCAGGCTGATTTCCACTGTCCTGCAGTGTGCTCAAAAACAACCAAACGACATTCCGTTATCAAACCAAAAGGCGGCTGTACAAGCCTTCAGGTTGATGGATATCAGCGATGAGGTACAATTACTGCACAACACAATGATTTCAATTATATTACCTCAAAATTTGACTTTTTAACAAATTCACAAGTGACGAATTTTCTTAAAATAATCCGAAACTTTTCAAAATAATAAGTTATCTTAAAATAATGAATAAGCATTTTAAAAATAATCAGAAATGTTTCAGAAATAATGACAAACCTCAAATTGAAACTTAAAAAAAAAAAAAAAAAGGATTTTTTTTCAAAATAATGAGAAACTTAAAATAAATAAATAAATAAAAACCTTCTCAAAACTTTGAGAAACCTTCTCAAAATAATAAGAAACCTTTTCAAAATAATGAAATTTTCTCAAAATAATGAGAAATGTTTTTAAAAATAATAAGAAACCTTCTCAAAATAATGAAATTTTCTCAAAATAATGAGAAACCTTTTCAAAATAATGAGAAACCTTTTCAAAATAATGAGAAACCTTTTCAAAATAATGCAGTTTTCTCAAAATAATTCTTCTCTCAACGCAGTCATTTTTCGTTCTTGTGTCACAGATCAGAGACGGTCTGATGGAGGTATACCAGAATGCTCAGAGCCCTGTTGAAAAACGTGTAGCAGCCTACCTGATTCTGATGAGGAACCCTGACCAGGCCCTGGTTACAGACATCATCAACAGTTTGGAGGACATGAGTGACGAACAGCTCAAGAGTTTTGTGGTCTCCCACCTGAACAACATCCGCAACTCAGACGAGCCACAAATGAATCAGTGAGTAATAACCAACAGTAATATTAGTTAGTTATTTACCTGCACAATAAAAGTAAGCATTTACAATGAATAAAGGCGTGGAAAATGAAAGAAATAGAAATATTGTTGTTTTGCCACTGATCATACTAAAACTTTTAATTCTCCTCACTAAAGACTCAGAGAGTACATCGAGTCGGCCTTCAATGACCAACTATCAGACACAAACAGCGTATTTGATGGCATGTCAGGCAACCACAGGATAGAGTCTCCCTTGGGATCGGTAAAGAGCAACATCATCTTCGAAGGCACGGACACCTTACCTAAGGAGATGATGCTGGAGACCACACTGAAGGTTTTCGACTACAGCTACGACATCTTTGAGGTATGTTTTCAATAGCATATTTTATTATATGCGATAAAAACACGCAAATTAGCTTTGTAAAGGTGTTTTAAACTGTCCAATTCTCCCCATTCAAGATCGGTGTTGAGGGAACAGGATTTGAAGCGACAATTGATAGTCTGTTTGGAGAAAACGGTTTCTTCCCAGACTCCATCTCCAAAGTGATGTACTGGGCAGGTGACAAAGCCCAGATGCTCAGAGATGTTGTGGACAGAATGGCTCCCAACAGAGGCAGAATGAAGAGACAGGTGAGATGATTTTTGGACACGTCATACATAATGTGATTGTTTATGCTACTGCATGAATAAAAACCTGCCTTTCCAACTCGTAAAACTATACCTTACTTGTTATTACACGACACTAATACGTGATCTTTATCTGTCCAGGTTCCAGAGGATCTTCTGACAGACATCAAAAACAGTGTCCTGAAGCTGGTGGATGGTGTGCGTCAGTCTCAAGCCCCTGAAGCTATTGCCTATCTTCGACTCATGGGAGAGGAGATAGGATACATGAAGACCAGCGACTTAGGAAACATGCCTCTGTTCATGTACTTCCACGTTTTCTTCAGGGTCCTGCCTGCCAAGGTCAGATCTATTGTTTCCTGACATTCACTTTTCAAGAGAGAAAAAACCCCTGAAAAACATATGCCCCCGCAAAAAACACAGTAACAGTAAACAGTAATGAAAAAACATCAAGGCACGGTGCTTCATCAAAATACAAAAGTTTGAGAGCCTTTGCTATATTATTTATCTCACTTAAACAAGGCAGACGCATCGACCGCATGACGATGTTTCTCAGGATCAAGGGTTTATCAAACAAGCCTTTCTACATTTGTTTGAGATTTTAAGAAACAAATCAAATCCAAATTATCCTCTGAGAGTCTTTTAACACATCTGCTTGATTTGGGTAACCTACACAGAAGAAGCTACACATCATATGTAGCAGGAGCTGATTACATTCAGGGGAAATGTATGTGTATATCTGACCAAGAAAGCTGAGTTCTTCTGCTTGTGGACCATGCTGGCTGTGCCTACATGTACCAGGATGCATTGCGCATGAGCTTCTGCCAATGTCGCTGTGCATCGGTACGCGATACTGTTAAGGTATTGATTGAAATAACCCACTACCAAGTGGTACTGAAACTTCTCCAGTCAAACGATAACTGCATTCAGTCCTGTTTGTATGGTTTTGTCCGCGGCCAATCACCGCAAGGGTTCTTCATAAACAAGATGAAAATTACAGAAAATAAGTAACTTGTACTTAAGTAAAGAAGTTGATTCAGCACTTCTGCTTTTATCAGTCTTTTTTCCACACAAGTGTCTGTACTTCTGTTTGAGTACAGAATGTACCAATGCAATACCATTTAAAAAACAAAAACAAAAAAACAACATACACGCTATTACTTAAACTATTTTTAACAGCTGTATACTACTAAACCTGTATGGATCAGAGGTGGTAAAAGTACACACATTCTTTACTAAAGTGTAAGTACAGATGCTTTTACATTGATTGTCTTGTGTTTTAAATGAATCTTGAGGTTGCAAAGGCAACAAGCAATGACGCAAAATAAAAATAATTCCCCCTCAGCTGCATTAAAACTAAAGTAACAAGCCTGATTTGAAAATGGAAGGAGTAGAAAGTGCAGATATTTGTCTTAAAGTGAACCGAGTAAAAGAAAGAGTTCTCAGTAATGTGCAGATACCTGAAAACTTTGCTTAAGTATGATAACTATAAATAAGTCATTTGTAAGTTTGTACTTTCTCATCTCTGGAATGGATGTGAAAAGAATCCTGTCATTGTTTGGCCTGGCTTAGGTTTGAAAAATGAGGCATACAGAGTGCATCATTAATACCAGTACTGCCATTTTAGAGGCATTAACAATACTGTAAATTGGTATCGTAACGACCCTATCCATGATGTAACTAGCCCAGGCCTTGAAGACATTTGTGACTGTGATATATTCATTCAAACTGTTTGTTTTCTCCCAAACAGGCCTTTTTTGCTTTGACATCGAGCACTGAAAATGAAGTCTTTGCCCACTACATCTTCATGGAGAACGCCTTTTCTCTCCCCACCGCCTCTGGCCTCCCTCTGAAGTTCTCGCTTGCTGGTGTGTTTGCACCCGGCGCCAAAGGAGGCCTGACTCTCTCACGTGCTAACATGGCGGTAAGTTAGCTTCTCTTAATGTTAGCTAGCATGCAACATAAATTATAATTTCATGTGTATATCCTTTCTGTGAATGTCTGTTTAGAGCCAATCTGTTGCTTCTCCTTGCAGACTGAGTTGTCCTTCATGCCTTCAGTCGGGCTAGAATTCATCACCCAGATGGGTGTGCACCTTCCAGACTATGTGGACGCTGGGCTGGAGATGCACACGAATATGTACCACGAGAGTTCCCTCAAGGCTAAAGTCACCATGAGCAAAAACCAGATCAGACTGTCCATCCCTGCTCCGACATCAAACACTCAGTTGCTCAGTGTTAGGTCAGTGGAACATGTGTTAAATGACACAGAACGCTTTTCAACTCAGCGGTTGCTCATGTACTGATCTCTCTTACAACATCGTAACTCCCTCCCCCTTTTTTTTTAAAAACACAGCAACACGCTGCTGTTAGTCTCCTCTGGTCAAACTAAAACAGTGCCATCTGTGGAGGAGGACCGGACAGACTCAACTGACTGCCAGCCCCTGTTCAGTGGTCTGAACCTCTGCACAATAATGCGCTACTCCAATGCTACTTCCTTGGACCAGGCCCCGTATTACCCCCTGACTGGAGAAACCAAGTAAGAGGAAGTCACACTAACAATCTAACTTGAAACCCATTGGTGGAGTCTTTTTGATTTGAGTTTATTGTTTTGAAAGACCGGTGTGTAGAATTTAGTGGCCTCTAGAGGTGAGATTGTAGACTGCAACAACAGGGTACCCACTGTGTCTTAAAAGTCTTAAATTTTATGAACAAAGGGCTTAATTTTTTTCTTGTCCTTTAGTAGGATTATATAAACACCATAACATCATAAATAACTGCCAAGTGCTTTGGTGTGATTTATTATCACGCTGCAGCGTCACCCCTGTTCTGCAGAGGTGGCAAATGTACACACATTACTCGAGTATAAGTACAGATACTTGTGTGAAAATACACTCTGGCAAAGGTAGAATTACTGATTCAACTTCTTTATTGCAGTAAAAGTGAAAAAGTACAGGCTGTGAAATGTACTCAGAGTATAGAAGTACAAAGTGCTCCTCTGAAAGTCATTTTTACCAGCGATTTATGTGCAAAATGAACTGACTCTTGTGTTGTGTGTGTGGAGAGCGCAGGGACTATTTGCATATTCATGAATTGTTGAATACTAAATGGAGGCGAGGTATAGAGCTATGTGTAAACCATTTTAACACTTTAGCAAAAAAAAGAAACATATCAGACAATTTATTTATTGGTTGTGAAGCTGGCATTAAATTTCATTCTAATTTAACTTGGAGAACACAGGAGATACCCTGAACAAGCTAACTACTGTTTGCCTCACCTTCCCTTTCCAAAGTTGTTGTACAAACTCCCCCTAAATCTTACACTCTGGACCTTTAAGTAGTTTATATTTGGGTGGTTAATATGTAAGAAGTTGCTGTAATTGGTTAATATTTTAATGATCCTAATGTAGGGATGGGAAATAAGTCAATGTCATATAGATATTGTAATATGAGGCCAGAGTTTGAATATCATGTGTAGTCTTTTCCTGGTTTTAAAGGCTGCATTACAGTAAACCAGACTGTTCTGGCTATTGTATTATTTGACTTTACACACTTGGCCATTGTATCCACATTACTGATAAATACTGATATTGAGGTATTTGGTCAGTTGATTTTGTCCATACTGCCCAGCTCTAACCTAATGCAGTACTCTATTATTATATTATTTTAATCAGATAGATTTGACCAGAGAGACAGATTTAATGAAAGCTGTGTTGTTTTCTCAGGTTTGCGGTTGAGATCCAGCCCACAGGGGAAGTTTCAGAGTACACTGCTACCATCACTGATGAAACGCTCAGAGAGGGGAAAAAGGGTCGTCATAAAGTAGAGACCCTGAAGCTAACCTTGAAGGCAGAAGGTACTGTTATAAGATAATATGTGTGTTTGTCTACATGTAAATGTGTATGGGCCAGTCCAGTATGTTTTGGAATTAAATCCCTATTAGACAAATCCACATCCAGTGGCAAAGCTGAGTGCCAATGCAGGAAGTAGTGTGTTTTTTAAGAAGTGAGGTTAGAAAGTAAGGTTGTGGATAAGCATGTATTACGTAACCAGCCCAAGTCAGTTTTGGTATGTTCTTGAACTGTGGTTGACCTGCTTCTTTTGACTCTTTACTCCAGTAACAGATGAGCACGCTTTGTCTTAATGTATCTTGAAGCCACCAGTCCCCACTGTTCCTGCATATTAAAATTGACAAGTGAGTTTTATTTTTCCTGTTCCTAGGTGACGATTCATCAGAGGCCTCTGTAGCTCTGAAATACAACCGCAATAAGAACACTCTCACCTCTGAGGTTGTTATTCCTGACTACGACGTGGAAGCAGGCATTAAGCTGGCTGTAACCGACAGCGAGGCCACAGGAAAGAAGATGCGGGGCATCACCATTGATGTCACCAACAAGAACATCCCACAGCTGACTCTTGTTGGACGCACAAGGTACGTAGTTCTATACACAAACCCTTAATCTCTCCTAATGATAGATAACACTGAAGTTCCAGCTGTGCTGCCTGGTTTCTTGAGCCTGTTGAGACTGAAACATCCCACAGAATGCAAATAATTAACAACTCAAGTCGCAATCTTACCAACCTATATGTCCTTGTTTTGCATGTAGACTTGACATGATGAAGGATGCCATGCTGCAGCTGGAGATGGTCATCCCCTCTCTGAAAACTGATGCCTCCTTCACTGCAACTCTGAAGAAGGAGGAGGTTGTGCTCATGGACGTAGAGACAGTTGTCAACCTCCCTGAGACGTCCTACCAACAAAAAGCTTCCCTCAAATATGGTAACTGCCAGTCATTGCTCATGCCTTCAACACAGAAGACAGATTTGGAACATTTGTCCACTTGAATATTTGTGAGATGCATTTGGATTTTCCCTTTCCAGATGTTGACAAGGTTGAGCTGGAACTGAAATCAGACCTGAATTCAGAGATTCAGAAACTGATCCCAAATCTGGAGGATCATCACAGGCAGCTGCAGCAGTTCATTGATCATGTCCTGGACCAGCAAGTGGCAATGACTGATATGAAATACCGTCACATCGTCACCAAAGGAATTGAGGTAGTGCTTTGACATTTGACATTATAATTCTTACCTTTTTTTTCAAGGAGCTTGTGTTTTCAGTCCAATTGCTTTTTCTGTTTGTCAGTTACGGTAATTAGCATGATCTTTCAAAAACTAAAGAAGTTTGGTGAAAAGGTAGCTCATGGGCCACAGGCACGCTGACCAGTTATTGGTGTGGATTTATTAGCTATTGCACTCTATTATTATTGGGACTGTTGTTGGAAACAATGGACAGTTTAAAGAAAAAGGGATCAAACTCACTGCAGAACCTAAATATTGTCTTTTTTTATTATATGCATTCTTCTTCTTTGTAAAAACCTGACCAGCAGTCAGAGATTCAGGTGTGTCATGCCTGTAGTGGTGTGACCATGTCATTGTTTTGCAAGTCACAAGTTAATAATCAAGTCTGAGGCAAGTCCAAAGTAAGACTAACTTGTCCCAAGTCTTGTACTTTGAGTTTCAAGATCTACACAAGTCATAATGCAACAATGAGTTTCCAGCCTCATCGAAGTGCAAAGTTATTTGGTTGTTAGGGTAATGTTAGCTAAGAATTAGCTCCCTAACTCTGTTTTTATAGCCTTGACTTAATGTTCTTTGTGCAACTTCAAATGTCGAACCAATTCAGAAGTTTGTCTTTGTTGTAATTTTCAACCCAGATGTTTTGCATTCTGCGGTTCATTTTTTGTTGATCACCTTGCGGTTTCGGAAACCTTGCTTACGATTTTTTCCAACTGGAGCTCAGTAACGTAATATTGGTTCTTCATGGCTGTCTCCTGCAGCTTGAGTATTTTCAAGTCAACATGTCATAAGTCGTTGTTGAAGTCCAAGACAAGTGGCAAATCTTTTCAGATTTTTTTCAAGTCTAGTCTAAATTTGTGACTTGAATCTGACAGGAGTCCAAAACACGTAACTTGAGCCCACACCTCTGCATGCTAATTTTCAAACTTGAAATCTTCAGCCCCAACCAAGGCTCACTCAAGTGACATCACTTGAGAAAATGTATTAGACTTCATGAATCTCCCTCTGGAGCCACATAAGGCTTTATACATTTTCTTACATATGCTGTCAAGACCTGTAAACAGACCCAATAACCACTATTTCTTTATTTCATTGATTAGTAAAGGCATAGTATGATTGCTCACTTTACCGGTCAGAGGATTTGGACTCCAGTACCTGAAAAGCAAAATGATTTTCTGAATTCATGCGTTTAAACTGGCAAAGGTCTCAGAATTTGTTTTGACCAACAGTCAAATTAATGTAGCTGTTTCACCTAAAAATGCAAAAGGGAAACATGACACAGGAGCAAAGGACCTGGATGGGTTCCTCTCATCCATGTCCAAAACTCAGTGGTCATGGGTCTAACTTTTGTAAAATGTACACATCCTTACACAAATCTATATTGATTACAAAGTTTGATGCTCGATCATTATGTGCATTTTGATCCAAAATCCAGGTTAAAACCCTCTAAACATTTTCTGTCTGTAAATAAACAAATTCAGAGGATTATGCATCTTTGAAGGCCAAACTCTCTGAGTGCATTCGAGTCAAATGTAATTTATCTTCATGTCACCCTCAAGGCAGGAAATATATGGCTGGACAAACTGACAGCACGCGTCCCCTACCTTGCAAACCTGCGAACTAAGAGAAGCATCTCAGATCTCACCTTGCCAGCACTGCCTGAGAAACTGTTTCTGCAGTCGTAAGTGTTTAATATGGAGTTTAACATTACTTGCAAATTTTACTGGACGTAAACTGTAACTCAACAGTTCAGCTACAGTTCTGTCACTGATTCCTAATATATTTTCAGATGCCAAGTCCCAAATTGGAATGATATTGATTGAGCTTTTTTTTTTACCTCAACAGTGACAGTTTGTTTCGATACCAGTTCAACAAGGACAGAGTGGCCGTCTCACTTCATCTTCCACTTGGAGGCAAAAAGACAGATGAATTGAACATCCCAACCACTCTGGCTATTCCTCTCATAGATTTACCAGCGATAGGCTTATATATCCCTGCCAAAAACTATCCACTACCATCATTCACTATACCGCCTTCTTTGGATTTCACTGTCCCCCTTCTCGGTCTGGCTGAAGCATCCACCAAGTTCAATAGCAACCTCTACAGCTGGGAAGGCTCCATCTCCGGGGGCAACAACACTGTTGATGTCCCCAGCTACATTGCACAGTACAAAGCCATGGCTCAATCACCTTTCAACCTACTGTCATACAAGCTCGAAGGTAAACATCTTCCAATTATTGAGCTTTTTAAGAATATGTGCTTAGTGAGTTACTGATTGTTGATCCAAATGTACTTTTTTTGTGAAATTGAACTTCTATCTTTAAAGACATCTGGAGCACATGCTTATAGTGGCAGCTTTTAATGAGTTGTGGCAACTAATGTTGTGATGTGTTCATCAGTGCTTTCTCTACATCTCTTCCTCTGCTGTTACAAATACCGATAATGGTATCATTTCTTTCCATTTGTTTCAAGGAACCGCAATGATGTCGGGAAGACCTGACGATAATCTCAAGTATCTTCTGAATAATTCCTTCAGCCATAGCCTCGTTGACACAAGCTTCAGTCTTTTGGAAATGATACAAGTAACAAACAAAATGCATGCAAGAGCCAACTATAAGATTGAAGCCTCTAGTCCGCTGGGCCTGCAAGCCTCTCTCTACTACACTGCTCAGTCAACTTCCACTCCAGGTACTGATGAAGTCTCAGGAGATGGCACTATGGATAGTCTGCTTAAAATAGGTTCCTTCTACACCAATACTTCTTACACCAACAGCTACGTCTTGCATCCACTAGAATACAAAGGAAGAGGAGAGTCCACCTTAGACTTCGACTCGCCAGTCATCCAAGTTCACAACATGATCCATGGAGTCTATGCAAACTCTGAGTTGAACATTGTGTCTAAAACCAATACCCGAAATGACATGCTCAGGCATACAGCAGAGCTCAAATATAAAGATGCACAACTGACCCTAAAGAGCAACGCTGTTGCTAAAGCCATGGGTAAAGCGCTCAATAACAAAGTTGAGCTTGGCGTGTCCAAGCAAATGGGTCTCTTCAGAATTGAGACACAGGCGGATGATGACACCAATAGGGCATATTCACTCATAACAGGATCCCTGGATCCAAATGGACTCGAGGTTAACTCTGAAGGTTCCCTCATATTTGACACAGGCCGTGGATTGCACAAAGCTTCTGTTACGGTTGGCAGAAATGGTTTGACCACAAGTGGAACTAACAGCATTCAGTGTAGCCCTGTCACAGTGGAGAATATCTTCAGTGGTGCCATAGACAACAATGGAGCAGCCCTGTCCTCCACAACGAAAGCCATGGCTGAGGAGAGCCGAGGAGAACTGAACATCGAGAGTAAAATCACACCTGCAGAAGCTTCTTTGAATGGTGTCCTCAAGGGCCATGCTTACGATGCAACCACAAGAAACAACATGAAAATTGTACTGGATCGAAGGGCTCTGACCTTTACTGGCGACACCATGGGAACACTGAAGCAGATGAGAACAGAAAATAGCCACACACTGACCCTCACCCTGTGGACCCTGGCCCTCAGCTCCAAGACTAACAGCTTCATCTGTGAAGATGTTTATTACAAGCAAGACACCAAGGTTAATATGAAGCCATTTGTTATGTCATTTGATATGACCAACGACTTAAAGTTTTATGATGTCGGTTTTAACAACGAAGGCCACTTGAAGCTTGAACCAATTAAAGTGGATCTGAGTGGAAGTATGAGTGGAGCTTATGGAGGAGAACACAACATTAAAAATACCTATGAGCTCAGCTATGACAATATGGCTGGTGCAATGAAATCCAGCACGTCTGGAAATGTAATGGACGCCCAGCTAAGTCACAACTGTGAACTTGAGTTTGCCGGACTTTCCTCCAAGTCAAAGTGTGAAACACGAATAAATTCCGAGCCCTTGCGTTTTGACAGCAACATTCGCACCATGGCACTGCCTTTCAGTGTCACTGTTGATGCTCTTGTCAATAGTGATGGAGAAATTAATCTGAATGGGAAGCACACTGGACAGCTGTACAGCAAGTTGTTGGTTAAAGCTGAGCCCCTAGCTCTTGCATACTCACATGACAGCAGGGTATCAACCACACATGCGCTTCCAAGTGGGGAATCTTCCACTAATTTAGACAACAAATTGGATGGTCTGCTGACACCAAGTGATCAATCTCTGACCTGGAAAGTAAAATCTAAACTGAACAACCATGCTTATAACCAGGACATCAGTGCTTACAACAATCCTGAGAAGATTGGCTTTGATTTTTCAGGAGTAATGTTGACTGACATTGTCAGCAAATTCAGCAGAAACAAGAGATCACCAGAAACACAAGAATTCAGTATGGCTGGTGTCCTCAGGTATGACAAGAACAGTGACTGTCATATCATTGAAATCCCATTCATTGAGAGCTTTCCTGCTGCTTTTGAGCAGCTCAAGAACACACTTTTACAAGCCCTAGAGTCACTTCAACGATTCATCAACAAGTTGGATATTAATCAGCTAATCACTGACTTTAGAGACAAGTTACATCGGCTACCAATGGAAGTGAATGACTTCATGCGAGAAATGGACTTGGAGAACAAAATTGATCAAGTAAAAGCAAAACTTGATTATCTGATGAATGAGTTTGCTGTAACAATGGATGACTTGGAGATTGCCATGAACAACCTGAGAAACAACTTGGAAAATATGGTGATGGACACTGCGACCAAAATTAGAGACCTAATCCTTGCAGTCAAAGACTATGTTGAGACTGGGCAGCTTGCTGACAAGATGACAAATGTACTTTCACAGTTTGAAAATCAGCTTCAGGCCTTTGATAGGAAGTATGAAATCAAGCAGTCACTCGTCAGAGCACTTGATGCCATCGAGGACATTATCAGACAGATTGATTTACAGAAGCTCACACAAAGTGGTGCTGCATGGCTGCGACAGCTTGATTCCCAATATTTAATCTTGGACAAAATCAAAGACAAACTGTCTGACTTGAAACAGGCCATTGGGAACTTTGATGTTGGGATGTTTTTCCAAGATGTAAAAGATTACCTTGTCTCAACTGATTTGGCCATGTATATTGAGCAACTATCATATCAAATCCCCTCTTCAGAGATTGCAAAAGTGCTCGAATCTGCGAATGATGTTATTGTTAATTGGATTGATGAATATGAAATCCCCAACAAACTCAATACCGTGTATTTTTACATCAGGGATCTACTTCTAAAATACAATCTTGATGATAAATTTAAAGAATTAATGGATCACGTAGTGATTCTCATCAAGGAATTCAAAATTGATGAGACTGTGCAGTCAGTGGTAGATGCTCTGAAATCTATCAACTTTGAATTTGTTTATGATAAAATTATGCAACTTCTGCACAATGTGACACATCAGCTCAGAGAAATTGACTATAAGAAAAGCATTGATGAACTTAATGAATACATGTCTTCAACACTTAAGTCAATGAAGGAATTTGACTACAGTGCATTTGTTGATGAAGCCAACAAGAAGATTTCAGAACTAACGGACTATATCAATGAGCAGATTAAAACATATGAGATTGTGCAAAAAATTGAGGCAGTTAGGGAATTTTTCAGAGAGATCCAAACTTCTGTCTACACATATTTGGACGGACTCAAAAACACAAAGGTGGCTGATGCTCTAAAGAAACTGAAAAATGTGATAGACACTACATTTTACAATGACATCAAGATGAAAGTGAAGGATATACTTGAGGACATGAGACAACGAATCCTTGGCATGGATATCAGAGATGAAATGTACATTTACCTCCAAAGAGCAAGTGAGTCCTATACCAATATGGTTGCCTATATCTCTGCGCAGTTTAATCGACTTATAGAGAAGATCAGAGAATTGGCAAGGGACAACGAGATCATCAGCCAGATCGGGCAAGTTGTAGATAGAGTTCTGGATGCACTGAAAAGAGCTGAGATTGAAGTTCCCACTTTTAGCGTACCTCTCACTGACCTTGTCATTCCAGCATTTACAGTCAACTTAAACAAACTGCAGGAGATCAGCATCCCAGCTCAAATTTCAATCCCTGAGTTCACCATCCTCAACACCTATAGAATTCCTGCCTTTACCATAGACTTTGATGAGATCAAAGTAAAGACAGTTGCAATCATAGATGACATCCAAAAATATGAGATCCAAACACCTGACCCTGAGGAAATCTTTGGTGACCTAAAAGTTCTCTACCTAGCTGACCTACCAGATCTCACCTTCCCAGAAATAACACTTTCAGAACTAAAATTCCCAGCCATCAACATCCCCAAACTAAATCTGGAGGACTTTGAAATCACAATGCTTCCGATCCAAGAGATCATTTTGCCAGAGGTTCCCAGTGACATTTGTATCCCAGTTTTTGGTAAACTCTATGGAGAGTTTCGAGTGAACTCCCCGCAGTACACTCTTGTAACTACAGGGAAGATTGAGAACTCAACCTCCACAGCAGAAAACCCACAATTTACAGCCACTATTACTTCTCATGCCAAATCATCCATTGAGCCCCTCGAATACAATTTTGAAGCCACTGCTCAGTTGGAAGCTCCTGGAATGAACAAGTTGCTATTTACAGAAACAGTGAAAGCCACACATATGACCTTCTCCATTGATCATGAAGGACTCTTGACACTCACTGGCAGTTCTGCTGATGCTAAGGCTAAGACTACTACCAAGGCCACAACCCAAATGTACACAGCAGATTTGGTCAACAATATGGCACTCACATTGAATAGTGGAATCTCTACAGCCATAGACACAACCTACAACCACAATTTGGACATCCCAGCAATTGAAACTTCAAGTCAGGCATCGTTGAAACAGAACATAGCAGCCACAATGGAACCTGGCAGAATTACTGTGACTGGTGAAACTACTGGTAATGGAAAATGGTCCATTCAAGACTACTCCGATGAGGGTATACACAAAAGCAATGTAGAATTCAATGTCGATTTTAGCACTGCCAAGCTAACTTTTGAAGGAGCAACAGATTGTAAGGCCTTGAAATCGAAGCAAACTCTGACTGCTGAATCAGTAATCTTAAGCTATATCACTGTTGAAGGAAGATGTGAAACAGAAGGTCCATCTATCAAGAGGAGTGTTATGGTTTTAAATGGAGAAGCTCATGTCGGGGACTTGAAAGCTGCACTGACAGCCTCTCACGATACTGAATTCAGTGGAAGTCCAGCTGGATCCATTGCCAACTCAATGGAATTTAGGATCCATCCATTTGAAATTGTGCTTGATGTTAAGAATAAAATAAACTCAAAGATTTTCTTCCCCTTGAAACTCACTGGTAAATTGGATTTCCAGCATGATTATGGTGTTACACTAAACTCTGAGAAACAGAGTGCTTATTGGGTTGCTTTGGCAAGATTCAACCAGTACAAGTACAATCATAACTTTGCAGCAGAAAACAATGAAATGGCCATATTCTTTCGCGCATCAGCTAATGGAGAGGCTAATCTAGATTTCCTGACTGTTCCCCTCTCTGTCCCGGATATGACCATACCCTATCTCGAAATTAAAACCCCTGAAGTCAGAGACCTGTCTCTGTGGGAACATGCTGGATTCAAAGCAATTCTTACCACTCCTCAACAGTCATTTGATATGAACCTGAAGCTTGATTACCACAAGAACCCTGATGCACACATGTTATTCATAAACCTTGAGCCAGTCTACAATGCAATCAGGGACAATGCCAACATCATCCAGGCTCCATTTGAATTTTGTAGAGACAAAGTAGTTGCGCTTCTCAGAGATTCTTACAACCAAGCAAAGTCACAGTACATCAAACACAAAATTGACACTTCTAGCCTGCCTCCTAGAATCGTCACTGTCCCTGGATACAAAATACCAATTTTGAATATTGAGGTTTCTGCTTTCAGTGCTGAGATGCCAGCGTTTAGCTACTTTGTTCCCAAGGAGGTCAGTACACCAAGCTTCAAAATTCCAGCACTGGGTTTCTCTGTGCCATCCTATACCCTTGTGCTACCATCTTTAGAGTTACCTGTCATCCACGTCCCAGAAACTTTAAATGAAATAACATTGCCCACTTTCACACTACCAGCCATTCAGAACGAGATTGCGATCCCAGCCATGGGTAACTTTACTTATGACTTCTCCTTCAAATCCGCTGTGATTACCTTAAGTACTAATGCAGCCCTTCACAACCAGCCTGACATTGTTGCTCGGTTCAGCGCATCCTCAACATCTGTATTTGACATTTTGAATGTGAAAATTGATGGCACCACCAGTTTCACAGGGAAGAGAGGAACAAAACTGGCTTCCACAGTGTCCCTGGAGCACAACAATGTGGAAGCAAACCACGAATGTGCTGTTAGTCTCACCAGAACGAGCTTTGAAGCCTCTGTATCCAACACTGCAAAAATCGATCTAACCTTCCTCAATCTAGACCTTAAGCAGGAACTCACTGGAAATATGAAGACCAAGCCAAATCTTGCTTCCAAGAATAAACTAAAATACATGTTTAACATTCCTCTGATTGAGTCTGTAGGCAAAGGAAACCTTGATATGAACTGGGCACTGGAAACATTTTCCTCATATGTATCACTGGAGACTTCTACTCAAGGGAAGTCAGATATAATGATAATGGACAGTTGCAACTTTGTTGGTGATCTAGAAAATGAGGCCACCCTGTATCTTAGTGTCAATGGCCTGCGTTCAACTGTCAGGACTGCCTTAAACTCAAACATTGACAAACTAGAGAAACAAAAACGGAGCACGAACAACAACATCTTCCAGTTTGACTTGAGTGAGAACTTGGCTCTTGAGGTCTCCTTACGCCGTGTGTTTGCAACAGTTGATTACACCAGCAACAACAATGTGAATTTTGCATCTTTCAACACAAATGGAAAGCACACTGTTAAAGGACAGCTAGATTTTGTTCCGTTGACAACTTTCACAGCTACACTCAACGTTGATGCAAGTCAGCCAAGTAGTTCGGGTCATGCCAGACTCATTCAGAGCATCAACCTCTTCGTCAGCTCAGCAAAGCAGTCACTCACCTGGAGTGGTAAGGAACAGCTGGCATCTCTGATACGTGCTAGCGATTTAGTCATGTCCAATGATGAATCTGAAATACGCATTGACTTGACGGGATCAGTGGAAGGCCACCTAGCATTCTTGAAGTTCGTTAGGCTTCCTGTATATCAGAAGACCATCTGGGATGTGCTCAAGTTTGATCAGGTAACAAATATGGATGACTTACAATTCCTGAACATCTCCTCCAGCATTATATACACGAAAAGTATGGATGGCCAGGAGTATGCAATACCATCTGAACTATTTGAAGATGGCGTCACTTTTAGCATCCCTGAGATTAACATTGCCGTGCCTTCTTGGATAAAAGAAATTATACAAGCCATAAAGAACACAGATACGAGATTTGCAAACACTGACATCCCTGATCATCTCACTTTTCCTGGTGTAATCTCAATTCCAGGCACTTCTTTGCCATTTACCAACTTGTATGTGGGACCCTTCACAATTGATCCTAAGATCCTAAGCATTCCAAAGGTGATCACGACCACAGCCTTCAGAGTCATGCTGCCTTTCTTGACAGCATTGTCAGTGCCCAGTTACAATATTGAAAGAGAATATCTACAGGGGAAATTCCTCTCATTCAAGTTTCCACAACATGAAATCACAGTCGATCGATTCACAATACCATATACTCAGAATATTGGAAAACACACTGTCTCCATAAATGACGTGATAAGCAACCTTCTAAATATTGACCTTCCAATCATATTCATTCCGGAGCAAAAAATTGAAATCCCTGAAATGACCTTACATCTACCTACAAGTGTGTTCATCCCAGCTTTTGGAGCCCTCAGCGCCACTCTGAAGGTTTCCTCCTCTATTTATAATGTGTCAACAACTGCCAGCGTGGAGAAAAGGGACTCTGACCTCGTAACTTCGCTGAATTCCATCTGTACTTCTACCATGATCTTCTTGGAATATGATCTCACAGGTGACACTGGCACACACTCTTCTTTACTTTATGACAATTTAATGTGAATTTCTAGGTCTAAAACATTGCAACATATATATTTTATATATTTTATTTTGCTTATGTCCCCTCAGCCAGTGCAACCCTTCGATTGGATAATGGAATAATCAATCTAAATGGCAAGTGCAACTTGATTCACAGTGATGTAAATGTCGACTGGCAACATGTTTTGACGCAAAACTTGAGGTAAGTGTGGATAGTATATTTTGTATTTCTTCAATTTCTAATTAGACTGGAAATCTAGGCTAATTTTTTATTTTCTTCATTTAATCTCGACAGGGAAAAACCTTGCTGCCATTAGAAACTAGAAAAGTTAGCTGTGATATTAATTTACGTGGGCTTTCATAAAACTTGATTTCTTAATATTAAAACAGAAATCTGTAATAAATTTACTGCCATAAATCATAAAATGATCATGATGTGTCATTAGAGATCAAGTTAAGTTAAGGTGAACTACTCGCTTCACTTGGCATGAACGCTCCAGCCGTGGTGCCCACCTTTGAGGACCTGAACAAATTGCAGTCAGATTTAGGACAACATAAATGTGTATGTAGCAGTGTGTTAATGAAAGAGCAATAAACTGTGTCTGAATTAAATCTGGATACAAGATACATGAAATGACAAGTGTAAATGGGAGACAAGAGACCTTTTAGCTTGGGTTTGGAGGGTGGAGATGGAAGTGTACTTTAAACATTGCTATCTTTTTTCTCAGGATGAAGCGCCAAACCCTGATGGCTGATTCATTGTAAGTTTCTTTTTTTTTTTATTAGCTTAAGTCTGTTTTTCTAAAAGGTCACACAAAGAGGCACTTGCAAATACCTCTCCTAACAGGCGTTTGTTTTAAAGGGAGTCTCGTCATACTCTTAACATTGACGTCACCAGCCGAACATTTTCCGATGCGAACTTCCGCTTTGCCTCCCACAAAGATGGCATCACTGCATCAGTGTCTTCCCCATCAGCTGGTTTCCTTGGATTGCATCTACAGCGGAGGTCACAGTCACAGTTGTATGGAAAACTCTTCAGTCGCTACCTGGTAAGACCTCTTTAAGCCCTTTTTATTTGCGTATTTTCTCAAACAGCAAAAATTTTTTAAATCTACAGATGGGTTGGTGGTGTAACTTGACACTGTTCTAACTTTTCTTCTCCTAAATGTCTTCCCTCAACTCCAGTCTACTCCTGAAAAGGATACTGATGTTTTCACTGCCAAAGCCACACTCAAAAACTCTCAGAAGCTGATTCTGCAGACATCATGGAATTGGCAGTTTCTCCATGATTTGATTGAGGGGACCAAGGACAGGACTCCTGTTATGACTGATGCTGTGCTCAAGTTCATAAACAAGTATCACACTGCCCACTTTGGCTTTGATCTCAGCCGTGGTGGCTTGAAGCTGAAAAATGCAGCTTCCAATGCCGTAGAGAGGGCCTATCATCAGGCGCCTTTCTCTTTTGAACTTCTGAGTGATTTAGTCGAACGCTATGGTAATAAAGGAAAAGACATGTACAGGGAGGCTTCTGACAGCTTGATGTCCATGAGAATGCAGGATGTTATGGACAGGTCGGTTCATGAGGCTGGACAAGTCTTGAAAGCCAGTGAAGACCAGATTTATACCTTGCTGAATGCAGTCAGCCAGTTTTTGAATGACACAAAGTTCACAGTACCCGGCTCTGAAGAGAAGCTCTCGAGCCTGGAGATGTTCCAGGGAGCCAGCTGGTCTGTATCAAGGGCCACCAACAGGGCAGTCCAAAGGTTTTCCAGACTCATGGAGAAGATTTCTAGATACATCAGGGAAACAGAGTTCATCGTACCTGGATTTAATTCTGTCATTAGTGGAAGTGATGTCATGGATAAGCTAGAGTCTTCTACCAGATTTGTATTTGACGAGCTAAAACGTTCAGTGCGCAGAGGGTTCGATTGGCTCCGCAAGACCGTTCATGACCTCGCCCAGGTGATCACTGAAAAAGGTGACAACTTCATCATGTACCTACAAGATGAAAACACGGAGGTTGCTTCAAAAGTCGAGGCCATCCATGCAAAGGTTCTGCAGTCTTCAGAACAACATTTTGACGAGGCAGGGAGATTTGTGGATCAGACCAAAGACTTCACCAAACTGAAGATTCAGGAGGCTTACAATGCAATAAATATGGAGCGCGTGAATAATGATACCGTAGAGCTTATCGATATCTTTCAATCACATCTCTATGGGGGACTTAATGAGTTTGTAGATTTAATGAGAAGGACTTCCGAGAGCACGGCACCGTATGTCAGGGTGAGCAATAAAAAGATGGACGTTGAAATTCCTTTACCTTTTCTTTGGAAGTCTTTCAGCGAATGGCCGCAGTCATCCACACAATGAACCACACCTCTCTTGATATAAAGTGGTTTCATTACAGCTGACTGAATTGATATGTCTGTGTGAAAAAATTACTCTTGTTTGATGACAATAAAAAAATGTTTTAGGTGTTTTAACTCATGAAATATATTCAAGTTGTTCTTTAAATTTGATGACTTATATAATCATGTCCTACCAGTGTTTCATATGTAAGTTAGATGATGTTGTTCAATTAAACGATACTGAAAACTACTTTTTCTGTTTGTCGTACTGTCTCAACATTTTCTTATTAAATCAATAGACCAGACACCCTTGAATATTTTTCATATCTAAACTTATTAGTTGCAAATGCAGACTTTTGTCTTTAACAAAGAAAAAGGACAGTACAAAATTTCAAATAGAGGAGATATTGTAATATCCAAATTACACATTATTTTGTAATTGCTTATTTTCATTTTTTCCCCAATGCTTGAGTAAGTATTTAAATTAAATGCTCAAGTTTAAGTCACTGTTGTTTTATTTTTTACTTTATTACACTGTAAAAAATAAATGATTTCTTTTAACTTTAAGCTACTACAAGGAGTTTTTAACTGGTTATGAAACAGTAAAATACTGAAAGTCTGCCATTTCTATACAGTTATTCTTATTGCCTCGAGTTGTATGTTAGCCAGTTAAATAGAAGCAGGAAATTCTTCAATAGATTTTATTAGTGGTTATTGTGGTGGAAATACAACCACTTTTGTCCACTGGGGCCTCTAAAATCAACAAAATATAAAAGTAACGACATTTTAACATTTTAACGACAGAAAGAAGGGTCTCAGGATACTTTTAACTCTTAAACATTGCATGCTGGGAAGTCTCCTAATATGCTAATCATATTTCTTTAGAAACTTAATTTATTGAGCTGATTGAACTCTGTACAGATTCATTCAACTCAACATTTCAAGTCAAAAGACTTCAAGTTAGAAGAACTCATGTATAAGCGTAAATAACTTGAATAAATAAAAGTTGGCCTTTATTTATACAAGGCTAATTTACAAAAATAGACCTTGAAAGTCATTTTTAACAATGAAAACAGCTCACATGTAGTCTCTAAAATCAACGTTGTATGGTAGAGCTGTGGTAAATTCACATTACCCTTGCCCAATAAAGTGCAGCGTTTGCAGAACAACATGATGGGGAAAAAAGGCTGTTTGATAAAAAAGCGACCTCTTTCTGAACTTCCATGATGACACTGTGATATTGTACACTCCACAGCACTGTATAATACAGAAAGTGATATCTGATATATCTCGGTGACCATCTTTATGAATGTGTTGTTTGGATCCCTATGATTTATTCATGTGTTCCTCCCGAGATGCACAGGAGGTCATGCTCCCTCTTTTAATCAAACAAGACAGCACCGAAGCTTAGTAATATGCAGTTAATTCTCTGTCTTCTGCCACTCATCATCATGAGTCACTGTGAAAAAAAACTGTATTTTTATGAATTAAATTACACAATTATGTTCTTTGTCCTCGTCAGGTGTGGACAGTCACCACTGAGACGCTGTCATGACTAAGCCCAGGCCAAACAATAGACATATTGTACAAAATAGGTGTACAGCTCACATAGAAAAACAAAGGGCCTCATGTACTGTAGGAACCACTCAGACAGACGGATTTGTTCTTAAGTGGCACCTATGAGTGATTTAAGAGAAAAGAGTGTAACATGGTCTGGGTGTGTAATATCCTCTGATCCATGTCCATGACTGTCACATCCTCTTGTCTGCGTCACATCGCTTTACCGTTTTGCTCTGATGACATGTCATTGGCAACTTTCGTGTCTCCTCATACAACAACTGACACCACTGAATTAGTTCAGTTTTCATCTGCTGATTTCTAGTTGAAGCTCAGCAGTGTGAAATTTCTTCTTTTTACTGTTGTGCAGTGGTAGAGGAAGTATTCAGATCATTTACTTAAAGCGATATTCCACCTTGTTAGAATAAGCTACTCAGTATGTACTCACCACTATGCCAATGTGATGATGGGTGAAGGTCTTCAGTTCACAAAACAATTCTGGAGTTTTAGGAGAAACAGGGTAGCAGCCTCATCCAGTACAATGGCAATGAATGGTGACCACGGATAAAACGTTAAAAAAAGCACACAAAACAAACACAAAATGTCTCCATCCTGCTTGTGTGGTGTAATCCAAGTGTCTGCGAGACGCAACATTAAAAATTAACTGCAAAAGACGCCATTTACGCCATGTTTTTAGCTGAAATGTCAACTGTAGCATGTAGCTGGTAGGATGTAAACATGCCGTTCATCTCACGAGACTTCCGTACGTGCTTCCATTAGGCTATATATGAAGTCTCGCGAGAAGTTAAGCGTTGATGTTTAATACGTTATCGATACTACAACTTTTGTGCATTTGTCTTTACTAATAGCTGAAATGCTAACAATTGATTAATACACATTTTGACATGATCAGTCATTATACCTGATATACAGAAAATTTTGGCACGCAAAAAACTGTAAATAAATACTTTGCACTAGTCACATATGTTTGTCACTATCACAGTCAGATAGAAATAATGGGGACTTCCTGAATTTATGGTCACATGACAAAAAATGTGCAGGGGTGTCTCATCTTACCCAACTCTCCCTTATCGTTAATAATACAGTGAAAGTAAATATGCTAAAACTCTCAATTTCTCATTAACCATACACATCAACAAACAGATTTTTTTAGTCACCTTCATTATGATTAGAGAGGCAGCAGACGTGGGCAGATGGGTGTCAACAGCACCTTCAGGTCCTATTAGTCAAAATGTCATGTTTTTTTTTCTCTCCCTCTAATCCCTGGTGAGGATCCTGTCTTTGTCACTGCACCTGCAGAAGTTCAACATCTGATCTGACTTTCACTCTTCACAAACAGAAACCAGTGTCTGCAGCACAGGAACAGAGCATAATTATTTCACTAAAGGTCAGAGAAGTAGCCCCATTCACCTTTAGATGTAGTCACCCTTACACCTGGAAGATAACTTCAATTTTCTATCGATTTAACATCATTTTTACCACAAATGCCTAAAGAGAGTGGATCCTGTTTGTTATAATTAAAAACCTTCTCAAAATAATCAGTTGCTATTTTGAAGTAATGACTTAGTATCTCAAAAATAACGAGTTAGAATCTCAAAATAATAATCAGAGAGTGTATTTCTGTTATAGGTAATAAAGCTGAGTTTGAAGGAGCTACCGGCCATGGCATCTACCAATCATGCCTGTAAAATATATTTTAAAAGATCAAACTTTTGGCTTTTAAACCTTGTAACAGGTCAACATCTTAGTGATTTAAAAAAAAAAAAAATTAGATGTAGACATCAAGATATATCTCCTTAATTATTATTATCAGCCACAAAATGTAGCCTGTGCTTGTTAACAGATTAAAACTTCACTGCACAACATAAGACTAATATATTTAGTATTAAATATTGCAGTTACACAGAAAATTAGGATTTTATACAACAAGTGGTGTTTGTTGTCAAAATTAACAGCCAATCGAAACCTATCAGTTCGTCGATCAGGTGGTTGCAGTTGGTGGAGAGCAACTGTGGCCAACATTTTCTTAAAATGTTGATTTTAAAATAAAGATGATTATAGTATGTTATCAGTAGGTATTAGTTTTAGATTTTGAAGGCTTTTAACACATTGTTGAATTATTTGAAGGCTGTTTCTGGCACGGAGCAAGTTCAGAAATTAAAAAAATTTAAGCAAACCAAAAATTTTTTATAAATTACTCGAGTGGATCTAGAGAAATATTCATGAGGTGGCATGGAGACTTTAAGGGGTGGCAACAAATATATGCAGATTTAATCTCAAACTATCACATATATCAATATTTGCTCGGAAAAGCCCCCAAATGAAAATAGTTTAACTCAAAAACATGACATTATTGTGGCACCAGAGTGAGGCATTGAATAGAAATATCTAAAGGTGGCAATAAGAAGCAAAGAAAGTTTTATTTTCAAATTTTTATCCATCACTTAGCCTAAACTGTGGTCAGAACAGATCATTAAATTAAATGCGTTAGAGCATCATCTCTTGCTGCATTCACATGGACTCTGACTTTAGAGTTTCAGTCTTGATAAATTTCCATCGAGCCACAAATTTTCATACATACATATATTTTGAAATTACAACTGGGGTGGCAGCTGAGGTGGGAAGGCATCTTTCAGGGGTGGCAACTGCCACCTCATGCCACCCTTCTAGAGCCGCCCCTGTATAAATCCTTAAAGAATACATTTTCACCTAAAATTGGAATTAGACTGTTGGTACTGATACTGGGACGTGATTTGTCCCAATTTTCAAGAATGAATGATCACTACAACTAGTAATTTCCCTCATTAGTTCCTATCTGAAGGCAATTTCCTGTCCTGATGGGTCTTAATGATAACTCAAAATTAAAGAATTTGTCTGTAATAGGTGGTTTGCAGGTGACGTCACGCGGAACGTCACGACTGCAGATGGGGGGCAGGAAGTGTTTTGCCGGCAGGATAACAACAGGAAAATGCCCAAGTTTTGCGCTGTCTACGGCTGTACAAACTGGTCAAACCGGGAAAATCAAAAGAGCTACTTTCGAGTTCCGAAAGTTGTAACCCACAAAGGGTAGAAATTTAAAAAACTGACTGAAAAATGGCGGCAGACCTGGTTAAAAAACCTCCGTCTTAGGTCAGGGGGAGCAATGCCCGTGTCTGCAGTGACCACTTCGTGAAAGGTTAGGCTACAGTAATTAAGGTACTTAAAAATACATAATCAAAAATACAGAGCAGGGTATTATAATATTATTAGAAACACAGCTAACGTTACATCTGTTATTAGATTAGTAGAAACTAGTATTTACAATTAGCCGGGTAGCTTGTAGCCTAACGCCAGTGGTGCATTCATGTAACGTTACATTAGTGATGAAACAGCAATGTAAAGAGTGAATCACATTTACTCACTTGGGCAAAAACAAGACGGCGGTCATTCAGTGCTGCTTTGGATCCGAGATCGCTGACCCAACCAACCACACGCAAAGTAATTATACGCCTCCAGGCTCTTGTACGCCTTCATTTGGCTAGCGGTGTAGTAGGAGGTCTGGAGGACGAGGTAGTTCGTAATGTCAACGGCCTCCACACCAGGCAAGTCCGACAACAAGTACGAAAAATCAATTTTCCTCAGTGTGTATGGATCATATCCGATATGTTTTTCTAATTTTTGAAAATACCTGCTATGTGCAGGCTCAACCAATGCTTTTGAGTAC
>JAJHUR010103581.1:0-34263 GCA_027495735.1 Lutjanus campechanus
GCCACACACACACACACACACACACACACACACACACACACACACAGAGCAGAGGTCCCATGATGCAGCAGTGAGGAATGCCAGGCAGCCCTGGGAACAAAATTCCACTGATGGGGGAAGGGAGTGTGTGTGTGTGCGTGTGTATGCCCGTGTGTGAGCAAGCGATCAAAACACACTACTTTTACATTATCAGTGTTTTTGCACTGATGACCCTGAGTATTAGCACTGTAACAATATATAAAAATAGTACTTTAAAGTAGGTGTAATTCCTCACAATTCTCTCGTCCAGTACTGATTCAGACATCATAGTTCTTTTTCTTCCTCAATTTAAAAACTACTTCCACACTGTGTGCTACTGATTGTGATCATCCCCCTATATTTAAGCTAACATGAGGCTGAAAATACAACTTCTAATGTTCACTGCTCAAGAAGATTTGAAAAATTACAGTGTTTGACTATTCTCTTGACCAAGAAACCATATTAGGTGTGGTCATACTATATTTGATCAATTAGTACCAGCATCAACACAAATCCAGTCTATCAGCATCACTGTCATAGCAGGTGAAAGAAACAATTATTGGGCAGTTGGTGTTCACCCATCTTCCATCTTCAAACGCGCACCCGAAGTCGGGTTGCGGAGGTAGCAGTTCCAGCAGGGGACCCCAGACTTCCTTTTCCCCAGCCATATTAACCAGCTCTGACTGGGGTATCCCGAGGGTGGAGATATAATCCCTCCACCTGGTCATCGGTGTGCCCTGTGGTCTTATCCCAGCTGGACGTGCCTGGAACGCCTCCCAGGAGGCATCCTTACAAGATGCCCAAACCACCTCAAGTGGCTCCTTTTTACACAAAACAGCAGCGGCTTCACTCCGAGTCCCTCACGGATGACTGCTGCTTCTCACCCTATCCCTCTGGATCCCTCTGGGAGATGTCAGCCAGCCTCCTGAGAACTTGTATCCGCACAGTTGGTGTAATACAAATAAAACACAGTCCTAGTTCGCAAGTATGTAATGAAATTCTTGAACATTTCATGTGAGTGTTGTTTTTAAATTAGTCAGTGCCATTATTATGGGTAAAGCTTTTTTTCAGCAGTATGTTTTGCATAAAATTTAATAATAGACATTTTGCACATGAAATATTTTGCATGTTTTATTGTAGAGCTGTGAATCACCATACATTTACTGCACAGCCTGAAATGCCTCAAATACTGCACTGTTGCCATGACTTAAAATAGGCAGCAGGTTAATTGAGGTGAAGGAAGCCTGTGATAAGGTGTCTGTCTCAGAGCCAGTGGAGCCATAACAGAGTGATAAAGGCCCTGCAGTCTGAGTAGTCAGTGTCTGATGCTCAGACATCACTGAGCAGAGGTAAGAGCAGGAGGATTTAAGCAGCTCATCTGAGGGGGTCAGCCTTCCTCCTAAAACAACAAACAGTACACTGCTAACATCACTATGAGGGATACAATCTACAGTGTGGATCAAAATGAGGCTGTTGAACTCAGTCAGAGGCCTTAGGCAAGGAAAATAAATGACTGGAAATCATCCCAGTGGATTACAAGTTCCCAAAAAACAAAAAGATGTAAACAGCCTGAGCTAAGCATGTTATGAGAACTGCTGGAAATATGTACATGGGTCATGGCCATGCATTAGCACCTTGTTAACACATTCAAGTTAAGCTGCATATGTGAAGCTTTGAACTCAGCTGTTCAAATCCGTGTTGACAGAAATAAGCAGATAAAATCTAGGGATGCGCGCAATTAGTAGACAATGTGATTAAACGTCACCACCCTTGCTAGTCAGCACGAGAAACACTAGTCGGTTAAACAATGTATCAATATTTTATTCAAGCACAAAGCCAGTGAACTGTTGCCCTTAAGGTGTTACGCAGCTGACCGATACTAGTCAGGGCTGCAGTCCCATCAGACAGCAGCCCCTCACGCCGTATGCTGTAAGCAAGTATGCCCCGATGGCCCATGCAACCCTGGATGTTTTTATCAGCAAAGTCAGAATGATGACAGCTCGTAAAACCACCGTGTTTTGGCAGTGTTTTGATATAGAAAATGGAAATAACACTGAATGTAGACTGTGACAGAATAAACTGATATATAATCACTCGACTGGAGCAACATGTGACTACATTCAGCACAGACACGGACATTAACCTGCAAGCAGAGCAGGCTGCTGCTGCTAACACTGCTAATGTTAGCTGCACTGTGTAGCAGCTTCAGTCTGAAAAAGTGAAGCATTTAGTGAGTTGTTGTCATGTTTCGTAGGTTAATGTGTAATGTTTGTATTTTACAGGGCAAAGTGCCACACATTTCAGCTGCATTTAAAATGCAGTTTGGCGATTGTAGATGGTGATTAACAGCGTCTACGGTTCTTAATATAGACAGTATTTTTTCAGACAGTGTTTAACATCATCAATTAATGAATTATGCTCAATTTTAACTGCTTTCTGAGTGTTTTCTTACTATTAGACTAGTCGTCTAGTCTGAATTAAATTTTGCATTTAATCAACAGGGAAATCAGTTGCCAGGAACATACCTAGTAAAAACATTCATCCCCAATTTAACTGAGCAATGGTAAGTGCAGTTCCAAAAAACCCAATCTTTATGATTCTCTGAAATTAGGCTACTGCAAGTTCAATTTAAAAACTAAAAGTGTGAAAACACAGTTGGTAGTAACAGCTGAAAGTTGTGAAACAATGGTTAACAGAGTAAAAGTTTAGAGAGACAAAGTCCATTAAAAACAAACTTATACTAAGATAAAGCGCCAACACAAGCAAGGCCCACCAACAAGTGTTTCTACTTTGGTTTGCATCTTTCACTGCTTTATGACATTGTTGCTGTGTCGCAATTACATTCTACTATACAGTAGGTACCAGGGGTGTAATGATTAATCAGTCTGAATCAATATATCAATTAAACAATATAACAATCCAATATTTTTGACGCAAAGTGAAAATATCGATCTCTACTGTCATCTTAAATATACGCCTTTATTTTGAAATTCCAATGGCATGTCTGTATCTGGAAGAATTTAGTCATAAAATGGTTGAATCATAATTTAGTTGCTTTTTGTGAGATGTTATGAATGTAACTGATTGTGTTAAAAGGACATATGACATCATCTGATATGCATCACAGACCAATGAATCAAATCAAAATCGTATTGTGGCAGACTTTGTGATATCAGCAAATATCAAATTGTTATACAAAGAACTGATATAATATCATGTCATGATGAAACCTATGATTTAGGCACCTACCTAACCCTAGTAGATACTATATACTAGGGCTGAACGATTTGTGTTTTATACTCCGAAAATAATCTAATTGCACTGCCACTATATTTTTATTTTTTTTTTCGTGATGAATATTGTGATTTTTATATTTATAGGTCATTTTTACAGCAGAAATGTTAGTAGTAGTAGTAGTAGTAGTAGTAGTAGTTTGAGTAAGAAAAGCACATTTAATTAATAACAGGAATGATGGCTGCATTCAATTCAGATGTGTCAACACCAGGGTCTACATGTAGGTAATTGTGCATGCTCACTGGCCTGGCTTACTGGGGCACTTAAAAGGAACAGAGCCATCAAACAATATTAGTTCCACATGTGCATCAAGTCAACAAGTCTGTTGTGAAATACAAAAAACACCCACAAAATCAATACATTTTTAGTATGCATATCAGCTTTTTCCAGTGTGAAAACAATACATACTTAAAACCTGCTCAGAATTAGTATGTAGTCCAAGTTTGGGACACTGCTTTGGTATCACATTGCCAAATAAACTTTACAAAAAGAGTTTTTTGTTTTTTTTGTGAAGCAGTTTTGCCTTAAATTCGAGTAGCATTTTGGAGCAATGTTTTTATGAGCGAGTCATTATTTTAACATGGACGCGCACAAGAGGCCATGATGCAATCCACAGTCCTGCTGCTAGTTTCATGCTATTTCACTGATTGACAGTTGGCAGGTAGACTGGAAACTAGAAAAGAAGAAGAACGAACACAATGCAGGATTTAAAACATAAAAAACAGCTCTGTTCAACATGTTTGTCAGGCCTCAAAGATACATTGTTGAGTACTACTAAATGAATGTAAACATAACTTTTTTGTGTACAATAAAACTCCACAGAGCACATTTAATATGATCATTTTCCAGTTTAAACTGGAGCATCATTGATTAATTGATTATTAATTAATTATTAAATTAATTGCCAACTATTTTTGATAACCGATTAATTGGTTTGAGTAATTTTTGAAGAAAAAAAAAAAAATTCTCTGATTTCAACTTCTTAAATGTAAATATCTTGTGTTTCTTTACTCCTTTATGGTAGTAAACTAAATATCTTTGGGCTGTGAACAAAACATTTAAAAACATCATCTTGGGCCTTGGGTAACAACGATCAACATTTTTCACCATTTAACTAATCAAGAAATAATTCAACAGATTAATCAACCATGAAAACAATCGTTAGTTACACCCCTAGTTTAAAGAAGAAGAAAAATGATGCTGCAGTCATACATGCACAAATTCACATCGTTGCTTTGCATGGAGTTCAACTTTGGTGAACTTTGACGGGCGAAGTCGTAGCCTCAACCAATAGCAAGGAAATGTGCATGGTTGACTGTGCGATTGCCTCTGCAGGTGATGGTCACTCCCTGCATTCACATGTGTGATCGTGTCTTTAGTCTATAGTATGGAATCTGGACATAACATGCGTTTACTGACCTCAGCAAAGTCCAAGCAATGTCCCACCTAAATTCTGCTTGAACAAAGCTCTATTCAGCTGGATCATTGCTTTCACTTTACTTTTTCTTAGATTCCCTGAGTGGGAAAATGTTTGTTCTTGGCATGACTGACAAATAATCTAATTAGACAGGCATGTTTTCTTTTCTAGGCTGACATTTAAAGGTACTCATAATATTATGCAAGCCTGAGTTTGTGCACATGGTGAGAAGCTGTTTCCAAGACACAGTAAGCTGTTTAATAGAAACAGGGCCAGCATCTTAGTACTACAACTGGAATACAGGGTTTCCAGGGTTATTCAATCCCACTTACGATGTTGATGTGAGCTGTTTCCTGAGTAACCAGGCCAGGGTCTGACATTAGCACAAATTACATTAAAATTACAATGGCATAGCCATCAGTTATATACAGCCTTTGGTCTGTGTCTGCTGTCCACGCTGCATTCACTCTGATTTGAAGAAAATCACATCAAAGCAAAATAGCTGTGACAAAGATGTGATTGGCTATGTTACACTTCATCAAAATGCAGGTTTTATTATTTAACTGTCAAACATTTCTTTTTTAAATGTGCATGTATGTATATTAAAGTTTTAATACAAGGTACCTGATTGTATACACAAAACAAAACTGAAAGTTTAATTCATGATCTATGGTTGAAGCAAGCTGTTTTCCCCCAGCTCCTCCTCTCCAGACTCGTGGAGGCTCAGGCAGGCTTCAGGAACACCACAGGAGCTCAGGACACGTACAAAATCTTAAATTGACAATAACAAGCAAGGGTGAGTCGTCCACTTTAAGTTGATCAGCTGTTTATAACTGACAGTTGTCTGTCAGTGTAAATTTAAGCCTGTTATTGTGAAAACAGAAGCCCATTGCTACAAAAACACACACTGGAGTCTGAGTTAAGTGGCTGCCTGTCTCACTGCCTGCCAGACACCCATTAACATATTGCTAGATTTAACCATTACAAACATCTACTGCTCCTAAAAGATTATTAATGATTTCTTACAACTCATGAACAGACAATGACTCATTTAGCAAACATTCGGCAGTAATTTGAACTCTAATTAAGGTGAAAAGGCCAGAAAAAAACAGTTATTCCAGCCCAAAATAGACATTTCAAAGAAGGACACTGCCGCTGTAGCGTTGATGTCAGAGAAGCAAGTATTTTAATGTTTCCTTAATCTCTGATGACATATCATGACGATTTTATGATTTATTATGGTGAATAAATTACAGATTTTTCCTTTAAGTTGGCTTCTATAATTAATTTTCTGTAGTTGTGTAATTCACTAACCCTTGGCAAGTGCATGTTGATTTTGGACACTGAGACAGGTTAAGAGCTGCACTGTCCGTAAATGTAAATGAAGCCACTTAACCAGCAGGTGTCTGAGCTGAATGGATGTTTTCTCCTCCTCAGAGGCACGCTCATTAAAATACTATTGTTCTAATGATGTGGAGAGCCAGCAGAAACAGAGCCGTGACCTACTTTGAGCAGTGATCCATACATTCTGAGTGAAAGCTGTCTTCTAAAGATCAGTGTTTGTGGCTGAATGTGCTGTAGATGCGGGGGAAAGGATGAGGCGGGGTTTGGTTTTGACACCCAGTTTGGCTGGAAAATCCTGTATTATTGCTGATGCAGCTGCAGCTGTTTCCTACTGGATCCCTGCCCTCAGACCAGTCACTTAGTTAAATAAGCCTCTATCTGAGGACCTGCTGGCCTACACACTGCTAAAGAAACACACACCGGGTTGATAAGCTATAATCTAACATGAGTACCCTCCCCATACACACAACACCATCTGCTGCCAGAGCTTACCCCCCGGTGCGCACGTATGAATGTGTGTATGCGTGTGTCTTGCTGAGGCAACAGTTCAAGGAAAAGCTATGGGAAACAAAAAGCCCTGCAAATAAAGGGTTGGGAACACTGCAAATACTCTAGTGATTCAGTTTTACTCCTTCAAGCTTCAGGCTGTTTGTCTGAGTCTGTTTATCGTCTGCCTCGTATTTACTGCCTGCTCAATATAAATTCATACTTCAGCTTCTATCTGCAGCAGTTATTTCTGTCCCTGCACTCAGTTTATAGTAGGGCTGCGACTAACACTTACTTTCATTATCGATAATTCTGTCAATCATTTTCTCGATTAGTTGTTTAGTCCATTAAATGTCAGAAAATTGTGAGAAATGTGAAAACTGTCAATCAATATTTTCCAGGGCCCAAGGTGATGTCCTTGTCCTCAATTTGTCCACAACACAGAGATATTTAGTTCACTGTCTTAGAGGACTAACCAAAAAAGTATTCACATATGAGAAGCTGATATCAGAGAAATTTGACATATTTTCTTAAAAAAAAACTCAAAACAATAAATCAATTATCAAAATAGATGGGGATTAATTTAATACTTGACAGCTAATTGATTAATTGGCTAATCATTGCAGTTCTAGTTTACTGTATAGTTTACTGTAAAAATGATTATTCAGTAAGATTTATGACAAAATAGTAAACAAACAAATATATTTTGGTGTGGATTTGTTAATGAAAATAATATAATTACAATGAAATAAACATACCAACATATGCCATTAATTATCTGATTTAAAAAGACGTATTCAGGATTTTTTAAAATTGAAATTTCATTGTTTTGTTTACAATGAAATAAACTGCCATATCTATTTATTCATCTGCCATCACATATAATTAAAATCAGTCTGTATAATAAAAATCTGGCAATGATGTTTCAAAAGTCTATCATTTGCTGCCATCTTTGCCCACAGTTTTAGGTCAAGTTGGTCAGGAGTAGTGGACTAAGATACAAATTCTCTAAGAAAATTTAAAAAAAGACTTAAGGACTGTTACTCCCCACACAGGATGGTGTTCATTGCGAATTCTGGTGTTGCCCACTGTGACTGAAGACTCAGGAGTCACCTAGGAGTGCAACCTGGAGAATGTGATAAAGTTTCAACGTCAAGCAAACGTGGTCTGACACATTGAAGTGACAACCCAGAGTCAACCAACTGTGTTTTTTCAGTTTCCCTTGGCAATCAGGAGCTCAGAGTTGTTTTCTGTTCCACTCAACTACAATACTCAAAAGCACTCAAACAAAATAGAGGAAAAGCTGATGGCCACTGTCAACAGCTTCCTGATTCGCTGTGATATTTAATGAGCTACCAGACTCGAAAAAGAAAAACAATGTATGTAAACATATCACTCAGGAAATGAACTGCTTCATCATGTGACACTATAGAGAAATAGTGTATAAATGATGTGCTCAACACTAAACCTGCCTGCCACCTTGAATTTGTATAAGTGAAGAGGTTAAACACTCAGGGGAATATACTATAAGCACCAACAAAATTCCATAACAAATTCCTATACCCAGGCTAGGCTACATTCCATTGCACAGATTTTGCAATGACCACCTTATGTAACTTCCATTTCCTCCCGTGGGTGTTGGGTGATTGACATGAAACAAAGCCTGACGTAAAGCAGGATTGATGTGTAAACTCAAGGCTTGATACTGTAGAGCATTATCTCACTGGAATTTATTTCTTTAAGCTGTCTAACAATGAAAAGCAGCAACTGGCTTCTTCTGAGGGTAGGAGAACAAAATCTGGTATTTTCATTATTCTTTGTGCTGGCAAGCAATAGCAACAAATAAATAATAATATCACTTTAATTCTATGTTGCTTATCGATCATTTTAAACACAACAATAATGAACAGATGAACTCATTATCAGTATCATCATTTGAGATTTTGCAGCTATAAGCATTCTTATGAAGAACATGGCAATAACAGCTGGGCAACACCGTACATTATTAGGAAACTCCTTAGTAAGGGTGTAACCAACGATTACTTTCATTATCGATTACTTGTTTGGTCTATAAAATGTCAGATCAATTTTGTCCATTGTCAGTTAAAATTAAGTAACCGCATTCTCAACAATGCTGACAAAAGAAAATGCTGTTTTTGCGGAAAGCTAAAAGAAAAAAGAAAATGGAGGGGCAGATGATAAGGATTCTCTGTTCTGCTGGGAATTTTATTTTTGTTACAACACAGTCTCAGTAGAGATTCCAGCTATAGCCACATGTAAAATACCACTCCAACAATATTAAAACAACTGCAATTCATAAGAGCTCTTCTGACAGGACCCATGTGGGAAATCAGGCCGCACAACTGCTCAACCTGCAGACAACTAACCAAAATTTCTGACCTGCCACAAATCCTTCTGGTCATCTGACAGCCACATTGTTGATTGTTCAGGCAATTAGTCAGCTGTTGTGAAACCGTGAAACTGCACCTCAAACATCAACAGTACAGGCTACAATTTAGCCCAATTCTAAAATCAGTCAGGGGCAGCCAACTCTAGGCTACAGTCAGACTTAATCTATATTAAATGTATGCCTAATTTAGAGTATGTACAGTAGAAAGTGCATGACAACTCTTGAAAATTACAACATTATGTGACACAAAGAGAAGAGTAAAGCAGTGAGTCTGTGTGTGTACATACTGATTGTCACTGGGAGCAGAAGCAGAGCTGCCTCTTATCTTGCTTTTAACAGTACACTCTCAAACACACATGTGTGCGCGCACACATTCTCAAAAAGGGCTGTACCACCCTGTACCAGACAAAGAGCATGGAGAGAGGGGGGAATACAGACACAAGCTGGCTTTCTATTGGAATACTTGAAGTCATTTATGATGTACTGAATTAGAAAAGATGAACAGTTATCAGATTTCGATCAATAATCTTTTGTCAACGTCATCTAAACACTTTGACATACTTAAAGCTGGGGTAGACAGTTTTTTTGGTGCCAGTTGGCAAAAATTCCATAATAACCATTCTGCATATTGTAATTCAAGTAGTCTGAGACAAAAGTAGACCTCAGCTCCTCCTCTTGGTTCTGCTTTCAGGCTTTACAAAATGTAGCCTATGACAGGAGTCTTTGGCTAATCAGAGTTCAGCAGTAAGATACTGACTGTTGCGACTCATTCCTGAGCCCTTTTTGGCCAAACAAAACAAGCAAAACAAGCAAACAAACAAGCAAACAAGAAAATCTATCTGGAGACGCAACTATTAAATTCTCTATTTCCTTTTTTTTTCTTTTTTTGGATTTTGCATACATAGCTAGCCTATGGAGACTTAAGACTAGTAACTGGCAAAATTTAGAGGAAAGAACGATGAGCTGGAGACAGAGGTTATGAAACACATTTCAGTTGATAACATATTACACCTTTTTTGTTAATTCAGTGTACAGGCCGCACATTTTTACAAGTGGAGAATGTAAGACTCACTTTAGGCCTACAACAACAAGTGAAAATTTAAATGATTAAATAAGAGCTGTTATTCATTTCCATTTATTTTTTGTCAAAGCCACAGGCAGATTTGCTTCCTGTACCTTTAAAGTGGGAAAGTTTTCAACGATGAAGTAATGGTGCAGTAAATAGTAACGGAAACATATGAGTGGAATTATCAACCTATCCACCACACCCTTCAGAACTATCAGGGTATATGATCCTAATCTGGCTGTTTGAATATTAGTTGGTAGGTTTAAAATAAAATAATAAAGAACAACATACATAAATAAAATACAAAATAAATATATAATTTTCTTTTGTGAAAGGTGAAAAATCTCAGAAATCTCAGAAAATCTAGTTTTTAGAATATTTTAACTCTACTGAAAGCTAAGCTAAGCAGCTTGTTAAGATGACGTGTTGTTTCAGCTAGCTGAAGCAGGCTGACTGACAGCCTGAAACTGCTCCGCAAATGCTCCAAAAGCAAACTGGAATCAAGTCCACTGATGAGCCACGGCCTGGAAGGAGCCCTCAACATACAACAACTGACATTGTCACCTGGTCAGTGTTCACCGCGGGGTGAACACTGACCAGGTGACAATGTCAGCCCCAGTGGTCGTCTAATCCTGATTTGGCGACACATTTTGATTTGGCAGCAGTCTAGCACTGGTCCCCAATCAGGTCAGAGATCCAGAGTGAGACTGAGAGAGAGCGAGAGAGCATTCCAGAGAACAGAGGACTTCTGTATTTTGCTGGCCTGTGGCCCAATGTGCCCGTCCTCACCTCTCCACTTCACCAGCTCGCTGTGTGTGTACGGGTGTGTCCGTAAAACGTCAGCTTCGACCCTGTCACCATAGCGATGTGACCTCATACCTGGCACTAGAGCCTATCTAAAGGTCAGTTCAGCTTTAAAGTACAAGGGTGTTCACATATACAGCTGTAGGGTAAAGAATCACATGCACCTGGAGCTCAGCGGCTAGACTCACAACACTGCCAACAACTGAAGGGAAGGTAGGTTCAATAGGTTCAGATGTTTCTCCCATGTATCTTAAAACATATTCCTATCCTATAAAAACCTGTTCCTCATTTTGTAACACCAAATACTTCACAAAGTATTATTTTCACTGTAATAACTTGTGAAATACGACACATGAAAAGGCTCCGTAGCTGCTGTTAAAAGCAACAGGGAATATCAAAGTTAAGGTCAAGTCCACACTTGTCAGTAACATCAGCCACTAATATTTCTGGCACTATGCACCATTTGAAAAACCCTGCCCTTCTATGATTAACACCGATACAGTCAGGGATGGTTCACACAGAAGAAAGCACAGAGTCATTTACTGCATCTGTGTAATGTGGGTTTCACCACTGCCTGTTCTTATAGGAGACTAGTGGCAGCTCCTTAGTCGATTCACTCCAACAGGAGACGTGAATGTGGGTGCAGATTATGACCGATTCTTTGACCCTATAGTCACTTAAGTAAATATTGGATCCATTTTTAACAAGCCACATATCTTCTGAACATTCTGACACTAACATGGCTTTTTTAGACAGACAAATCAGGAGAAAATTTATTTTCTGTCTCAGGAACACACTCTCACCAGAACTGTCAACACAGATATGTCTTTCAAACATGCTCTATAACAATATTAAGCATATTAAGGTAGATAAAAACAAGCAGCAAAATAATGTGCAAACAATACAAATTTGGATCAATATATAAATTCAATGTTCAAAAATCAATGCAAAGTCTATATTGTCATCTTTAAGACGCACCTTTATTTTGAAATTCCCATGAGATGTCTGTGTCACAAATGTCTGTAAGAGTTCCATTATACAATTGCCAAATCATAATTTAGTTGGTTTTTGTGAGCTGATATAAATATAACTGATTGTGTTAAATGGACATATGATATCATCTGATATCAATCGCAGACCCCTGAATGAATCATATCGAAATCGTATCGTGACAGACTTTGTGATGTCAGCGAATACTGTATCACTGTCATAACAATCAATATGATATCATATCATGACTTGTGATTTACACCCCTACTATCTCATGTTGTATTGCTTTGACATGGACAAGCAATAGTCCATTAGTAATGCATTGCTCACGATAACCTCCATTAACTGTTATTTGCGCTCATGAGGCGCATGCTGCTCATCTAGTTGGAGGGGCTGAGGACACAGAAAACGAAACCTAACTCAGATGAGACTCAATTATCAACAGTTTTCAGGCTTTCTACCTACTGCAGCTGTAATGAAGCCCTAACCTTTCGTTCGCCCCCTGGTGGTTGGCTGACTACTAGTTGAGAAAGTGCTTGATTTGATATGCAGCAGAGCCCACATTTTAAATGTTAATATCGCCGACGATCATGTTAATTTGATCGTGGCGGCAAAAATCGTGATTAAAATTCAATTAATTGTGCAGCCCTAATCTGTTGCATCACATATTATTACATCTGATATTTATCAGCTAATATATGTCAATACCAGTAACCAGTAGTTTGTTCCATAAATCCAGTGGATTATAAAGAATCTACAACACAAAATAAATCTACGAAGACCTTTAAATTAGTGCATGTTTGATCTTCTCAGTGTCTGTTGGGTCTTGTGTTCTCTGTCACAAGTTGGCATCGTATTGCACAGTTATACAGTTACACATTCAGCTGTATTTCCACTGAGTCTTCTCAGCTGGTAGTAGCTATGCTGAACCACAGCATTGTGACATGAGACAGTTTCACTCCTACATTCCTGCTCTCACCTTCATCTAACAGGACAGGACTGTCAGGCAGACTGAGATAAAGTTTACATTCTTAAATTCTTCAAAAGTAGTTTCTTGCCCAAAGGCACTCCAACTGTGTTTGTTGTGTAAGCTTTCCCCAAACACACCACACAACCTGGCTTTAAAAAGAGCAGCTGAACCATGGCAATGTCTCAGACAAACTGCCAAAGGGGCACAGTGTTATCATCAAATTCGCGCTGACATCATGACACTGCAAAGACAGAATTCACTCACTGACATTCCTGCAGGTGGTTTCAGTGTCAGTGCTGTTCAAGACAGCACCTTATGACTGATGATAAAGTCATTAGGTAACGTGTTTGCCTTTCTCCTCCTTTGTCTTTACATATGTGTGTCTGTATGTCCTCAAACATATCATCCTTGTTTGCATCCCAGCCAAAATGTTAGTATCTGAGAAACACAACATAAACTCTTCACCCTTGATCATGGAGGTACTTAAAACAGTCATCAGCTGTGTGATACTGTAATATTTTACTGTCTCACATTTACAATCCAGAATAATCTGAGGATTTGAAATAGAGAGCCGAAGTCATACCCTTTCCAGTGGACCACCATGGACCTAACTTTGGAAAAAATAAGAACTGTATTCAATGGCGAGAGACAAATTAGTTTTTGCCATGAATCACATATATGATATTTGTATATTGAAAGGATAATTTTACTAGTCAAGAAAGCCGCAGTTTGTTGTAAAACTGTTGAAGTATGAGACTGTGAAGATACTTAATTAAAACAATGACACAGCCAGAAATCATGTAAGTGGCGTCATGATTTTCTCCCTCTAAAAGCTAACTGTAGCTGCTGAGGCTACAATGCCCGTGTGTTTTTGTATCGGGATGTAGTCACACAACAGCGGGTCTTACTTGTTCTTTCTCTTCATGGCTGATAAAAGCACCAGGAGACAAAACACTTAAGGTAAGACAACATTACAAGGGGCAGCAAAATTGGTGTTGATGACGCATATTGTGTGAGACAAGATATGTAGCTCACTGAGCAGTTTCACACAAAACTTAACTACAGCTATCACAAACCTACAGCAAAGTGAGACTGTCTTGACCTGTAACATTATGTTTTAAATTGACAGACTACATATGTGTAATTAGTGGCACAGTTCAAACAGAATCAAAAATTAATCCGTCTGTGGCCATAGCCTTCCATTCATGTTGCAATATGAGTCAACTTTAGCAGGAACAGTAATTTTTGCATTTGATTTTCACTGAAAAAAATAAAAATGATGATGATGTGATTTTTGCTGGGGTCTGCGCCACACAAGCTCATTCCCTTAGAATATGATTTGTAGGCTAAGACATCGCTGTAGCATCACAATGCTTCACTTATAATGTTGTGCTGTTTCACATTTTGCGTTGATCAAAATGTTCCAGCTCCTGCACTTTGGATAATGTACTTGGCCATATTGCATTTTTGATCATATGTCGTTTTACTGTCCAGCCCTAAATTGAAATGAGGTGAAAACAGGGGAACCGAGAGCTACAACGACTAATCTTTTATTTGAATATTAATCTATGAATAAAGTAATGACCACATATTTTGATGATAGACGAATCGTTTTGAGTCATTTTTTTCTTTTTTGTCAGGAAAAAAGTCACAACTCTTCAATTTCAACTTCATAAATGGGAATATGTATCTATATTAAAGCAGTAAACTGAACATCGTTGAGTTGTGTGTAAAATAAGACGCGTAAGAACGTCATCTTCAGCCTTGGGAAATACTGATTGACATTTTTCACCATTTTCCGACATTTCAAAACAAGCAACTATTAATTAAGATAATAATCGACTGATTAATTGACTATGTGAAAAATCGTTATTAGCAGCCGGAAGGAAAACAAAGAAACATCACGGTGATAAGTCACAGATAACACTCTTTCCATTAATACTGCTTTCAGGAGTGGAATCTCATGTTGACACAGCCCAATACAGCTCTCACTTCTCTATCAGAGATACGATCGAAAGTTGCTCAATTTGAGAAATACGGCTGTTGCAGGCTGTTCTATATAGCATACTGTAGGTACACGGCAGGTAAGCTGTAGGTTCTTGATTTCCCAGAGCTACTCATTACAATGCATATTTATACTGAAAGAGAAACTCTCGTGTCTCGATTGATAGACACTCTTAACGTCTTGTTTCAGTGGGCGTTTTTCTGTTCTGGTTATCACAGACCACCTTAAATTTTAAACTTAAGTGGAGTTCAGAGTCTGGTAGTGTTGACACTGATTTTGAATGGCACGCATGAGCTAAAAGTTGATATGATCAAAACTAGCATCCTTCGTAATACCAATGTAACTTAACTACTGATTAAAATACTCTACTGTTGGCCAATGCTACACATTGACATAATGATAAAACACAAACTAAACACACCTCCCTGTTGTAACTGTAAGCAGATACATAACATCTGCATTTAATTTTAAATTAGTTCGTTTCTTTGTGTATTTGACAGGGCGGAGTGTCAGTTAACATTAGCTATGATAGATGACTGTTTTGGTTAGCCACTTCCACTATCAAAGTAACCCACAAGTAGCTGAGCTATAAACTAATTGGCTTCATTTTCAGTAGAAATTAGGTGCCTTCAGTTGGTGAAAACTTTCGTATCATTTTAGCGAGTAGCAACCCGCACAAAAACTTACTTTATCTAGAAAGTGTGGGTAATTGCACTTCACGTTATCAGGCTAATGTTAGCAGCTAACTAGCTAGCTTGCTCCTTCCTGCAGGCAGCACCTGTTGATAACAAAGCCGCTTCAGACCGGACAGAAAACACTGAAATACTCACTCTGTTTCTGAGCCAGCCACGTATTCCTTCAGCTGCTAAGTCCAACCGGGAACTCGTAAAGAAGTGTTAGTTTTAATCCAGGCAGTCGTAGTTCGGCCTTTATTCTTAAAATTCACAGTTTCACTCTAACAGACTTGTTGCTCGCTTGTCGGACGCAGCAGTAGACCTCACTCGCCTCCTCCTCCTCTCAGACTGTCATTTCCAACTCCAGACAGGGGGCGGAGACAACATGCCAGCGGCTAGATAAAACAACGATGTTGATTGGACAGAGCCATGAAAGGAATCTTGTCTAAACCAATCAAACGCGTTGCTACATCGGCGGAATGCAGCACGTGAACACTACGGTGGAATTATTACCATTGATATATTAGTATCAAAGAAGCCAAAGTCAACCGCAAACGTGAGGGAAACCGATGAAAAACGGTCTGAAATGATACAGTTTAGCTTAATCAAACTTTTTGATGGTTTCTGTTGAATTTATTACATTTGAATCAAATCTTTTTGGACCTTTAACAAGGGGGTATTTATCACTTAACTGCCTCAATAGAGCTTTTCACTCACACTTCACAGCAGCCATTTTAACATGAAATACAAGTGTAAACGCAGGTGTTACCAATGATAATCATTAAGCTTCCATTCAATTCAGGTCAAACAGAGTCAGGGTACAGCTATTATGCATGTTGGCCCCCTGGAAAGGCTCTGCTACACTAAATGGAATACAACCTTAATTAGTATCATTGGTAAAACCTGTGTCAAGGAAACTAAAAAAAAAAAGTTTCCTCGACCTGTGCTTACCCTACTTATTCATATTAATATGGCTGCCATCAGAAAGGTCTATTATTGTGCAAGGCCATGTGCAACAACCATAGACTGTATATAGGCAACAACACATGTTTCTGCTAAGGAGACAGATGTCTTTTGACCCCACTTTTCCCTGTCAGCAGATCAGTCAGGTCAGGACTATCTGTACCTGTGCTGGCTATGATACTGGGATGAAGTGTCTCCAAATAATTTACAACAAATAAAATGCACTGTACTATACTGAGATTGATATGTCTCACATGCTTCACTGGATCCCATGTCCATACAGGGCTCGGATCACAAAGTCAAACCAACCTGAAATACTAAATTATATATAAATACATAATGAGGAAGATCATTGGGTGTATTCAATATTTAGAAAAAGGTTAATATCTACTGAATATACAATAAATGTTATAGTTTTCAAACCAAAGTACCACTAACAGACTGAGGCCTATTCAGATAATAAATGTGGCCGGTTGTGTATTTGGGAAGTGATTTAAATTGGGTTTAAATCCTACAGATGACTCCTGTATGATTTCCTCAGTCACTCATGACATCATAGGCTGTCTGGCATCTGTCTTTGTAAGACAGTGCAAAAAGAAAAAAATAAATAAATCATAACACGATTTGGATTCCCTTCCCTTTTCATATCAACTGATGCAAAAATATCAAATAGAAAAATATAATTTTTCAAATATATCAACTATTCAATGATTTATTTTTTTTTTTTTGCTTTAGTTGAGTTTGTATGATTTCTTACAGTAGTTTATACTCGGGGTCCACAGTCCATAGTCCTTGTATGTTAAATATGTTAACAGGATGAGGGTTAAACAAATCTGAAATAACTGCATAGGACTATCGTGTTTCTAGCTTGCACACCTTGTAGCACAGCCTTCCCTTGTAAATGAAAATTATAAAATGACAGAATGATTCAATATTTCTTGTCATTATATCATAAATTATTATAAGAAAAAGCAGCATGCCCAAACAGAAGTACAGAATAATCAGGATTATTTTTATTAATTCATCTTCAGTTTCAATAATATCATTACAGAAAAAAACATCCTCTTCATTATATTTATACAGTAGTAGTAGAATGCTGTGTCATTGCTTCATTACAAGTGCTGGTCATAGTTTATAGTGTGTGCAGTGTGACACTGAGTTCAGTCCAGTGTTACGAATCACTCAGTACAAAGGCAGTTTAACAATAACCTGCTTCTTCTTACTCAAATGAATCTATCTGGGTTTGATTGGTCCTCCTTGGGCAGGTGCCAGGACGTGCTCTGATGCTGCGTTCATGTCACAATGGATTTACCATAAATATGAGCTGCCGAAAACAAATGTGGTTAGTGTTTTAATTACTTTTTTTTTTTTTTCAATTTAATTTGGATGTGAGCGTTCCACCTTTAAACTGCTGCAAGAAATGACACCCTGTTCTTCCACTTTGTCCTACATGACATGAACCCAGCATGAGCCACTGATAGATATATGGTGCATTTGAGGTAACTGGGAAGTTTCTGAAATCTGAGCTAGACATATAAATGAGAAGACAGCGTTGGTACCAGAGCCTGCACTTTGAAAACTCTTCTCACGCACCAATGATCGCATCGAGAACTGCCAAAAAATGTAGTTTGAATCAGATCAGAAGTCCCGCCCAGGTGCTGCACCCCTGGTCTCACGCCTGGAATCAAAACCTGCCCAAAGAGAAAAAAACACGCCCCCCTTTATGGGCATGCAAGTGTGGAGAAGGAGGGGAGGAAGAAAGGAGGATGAGGAGGAGAGGGAGGGAGGAACGAGGGGAGGGGTGGAGAGGAAGACTGCGTCAGCCTATCAGGAAAGCGGTCAAAGCTCAGAAAATCTGACTAGTGCTGCATTCAGATCATAGAGGAAAGATAGTAGATACGAGCTTCTGATCTGGAAGCTAACACTTCATATCCCAACTGAAGTGTGGAGATCATCAGCAGCAAAAAACATAAATTATGTCATCTTGGGGTCTTTGTGTACCATTAAATTAAAGAGCGTTGTACCAGTTATTCCAATATGACCTGAATGCAGCATTAGACCTTTGACCATGTGGGTTTGTTTGGCACTGATCACACTGATAGGAAGAATCAGAGGAACTAGGAATTAAGGTATGGTGCATTGGTGAATGCATGGGACTCACAGACTGCATATAATGCATTTGAATGGTCCTTGTTAATTGGTAAACAATTGTAGTTCAGTGTTTAATCAGCAGGATACAGCAGCCAACCGGCCTAACTTGTTAAAGCTAATAGTAAACTAAGCTTTTATAGTGGGCTACATATCAAACTATATTTCTCAGAGTTGCTCGAACTACGTACAGTACATTGAGAGAAAAGCAGTCAAATGATGTCATTTGTTTTTACAGCCTTGAACTGTGTTTGATTCTTTTGACTTTAACAAGCACCTTAACACTGTCATGGTAGAAATACACCAGCTGTGTAGTTTACGAGCACCTGAACGCGACACCCTGCTTTCAAGTGATGTCGGGTCAGAGTCTTCTCTGAGTTGGTTACACCGGATGTCGCAACTCATTCAGGCAACTCTTTTGTTCATGTTTGTTGGTTTGAAAAAAGATGGAGGCGCGTGACTGGCTGAACAGAAGCCAGCCTTTGAGAGTAACTCTCAACTAGGTATTCATCTTTGGATTCTTGTAGGATTCGATTGATAATATTCTACGTTTGTCTTACTTTCAACAAATCCCTTAGAATGATCAAAACCAACAATGAACAGATCCTACCGAGTGTTGTGTGTGCATCCAAACTCTGATATATTTTCTCCCTCTATTTAACTATTAAACATATCAATGAGCTACAATGACTAAGTTTACAGGCACACTAATTTTCCACTATTCCAAAATGATACAGGTCATGTACACAGCATATTCTGTTTGGATATTTCTAATGTTGTGTTTTCTGATTAAGACATGTGGGATGTGCTGAGATTATTTGGGTTTTCAGGGCATTCTTTGGACAGGTGTACAGCACATTCCGAACACGTGTCTCTGTAGGGGTTTTTAACTGCAGTTTGCAAAACACACAAATCATAAAATGACCATGATGAGTCATCAGAGAGCAAGGAAACATGTTATGTTGGAATACTCACTTCACTTGACATGAACACTACAGGCACAGTGTCCCCCTTTGAAATTTCCATCCCGTACCTGAATAACCGGTTTTATATGTCAATTCACATTAAACTGTGTTCAAATTAATCCTGAATTCTCATAGAATGAACAAGTGTCTGTTTATGAGTTGTAACAAATCATTAATAAACTTCTAGAAGGAGATGTTTAAGCAAAATGTTAATGGAGTTTGGCAGGCAGTGAGACAGGCAGCCACTTAACTCATCGTCAAGAGTGTGTACTTGCAGAGCAGTGGGCAACTAACAATTGTAAACATATATTGACTGTTATAAACAGCTGATTAACTTACAGTGAAGGACTCATCTTTACTTATTATTGTCAATTTAGGATGCTGGGTGCATCCTGCACTGCTGCAGAACTCCCACAGCCTGCCTGTCTCTGCCATGTCCCAGGAGGAGGGGGCGTGGGGAAACAACTCGCTTCAACTATAGATTGTATATTAACTCACAATTTAGACTGCTGTACTCATTTTTGCACATGCAGTGGCCACATATTGCTCCCTCTAGGTCACCTCTGAGCATTGTAAACAAGTCTGGTTGGAGGGAGAAACACACCTACTTTTAAACATTATCAAAAACTTGGATATCACAGCAGGTGTTATAGATATGATTTGGATGTGATATATAATATAGTTTAGTGTGAATATTGTCCTTTTTGCATGTAAACTCAGTCATTGTTGCACTTTTAATTTGTTCCTTCATTACAATAAACACACAGTGCAGTTTATTCGGACTCAGTCCCACATACACCATCCTGTTGTTGGAAAGACTCGACTAGAGCACCAAATATGTATTAATCCGCGGCTGAAAATAGTCAACAAATGTACAAATTCCTCCTTTTTAAGTAACGTTTTGCTATGATGATTGTTGTTTTTGGTGATTTTATGGTATTTGTTGATAGTAAGAAAAATATAAAATATCACAAGCATTATCATCCAATAATAAAAATGCAAATACCACATTTATCAAAAAACGTCTAAAGCTGCGTTTCCACCACAGGAACTTTCAGTAGGGACTAGGAACCTCTGGAGGAACTCTGCAGGGACCAGGGTCTACATTAAAGTTTGCGTAAAGCATCAATAAATGTGTGTTTTGAGTCGGACATGTGGTGTGTTAAACTCCTGACAAATTTGAATGATTAAAAAAAAAAGAAGAGTATAATGATAAATTATGTCTTAACATCATGAATAAATTTCCTCTGCTCTGAAACACTGGGGGCATGTCCTCTCTGCTGTGTCAAACACCACTACAAGCTGAAAACAACCTGAAAACAAGCTGAAAGATGGATGCTCTGTCCAGCAGCTTTACTGGACATGTCCAGACGTGTTTGAGCCACCTGAGCCAGAGGACAGAGACAGGATGGCTTTTTTTCCCTTCGGTGCCGGGTTGTTGGAACTGAAGTGAGCTGAAGTGAACTGCTGGGCTGATTTGGACTGAGAGAGTCGCTGAGGGTTCATCCGTAACTGACCGCTGGGGAGGGTGAGGGGAGGGCGAGGCGGTGTCTGTTCTTATGTCAGTTTGTGGGGCTTATATAGTTTTAGGGGGCCATGGCTCCGGCATGTCACTGAGCCATGTTTCAGGTCACCCCCAAAAAAGTTTAACAGTCTAACTCCACAATTCAGTACTACATAGTTCTCAGTCTTTTCACATGTTTTCAGCAACTATTCTCCAATGTGTTAAGAAGAAAAAAATCGTCCTTTTTTCCTTTACACAGATTTTAAGTTCCAGGTACATTATTTTAACCCCCAAAAAGACCCTGCTCGAGAAGTACAGTAACTTTAGCGCAGGGCTTATAGCTCTGAACATTTCTGATTGGTTGAGTATTCAGAGCATTTTATTTCAGCCACCATTACATCAGTGGACTAATTTGTCTAATCTTTGTAAGTCTTTAGATGGTGGAGGAGATGCAGACAAGTGAAAGGAACCTTTTTAGTTCCCTGAAAAGTGGTTCCTGGGACTCAAAGTTCCAAGTAGTTTGGGTGGAAACGCGGCTTAAGTATTTCTTAAACTGTAGTTTCATAGTGTAAACTATAAACTCATGTAACACCACTTGAATGCAGGGTTAGGGTTATACTAATACCATTAGTGTGGCCTACCTCTGACAGGAGGGGAGTTCCTCCCTGACAACAGATCATAGAAGTCATTATGTATTTTATTAGAACAATTATATTTATATTTGATGTTGGCTGGCTCGCCCTGCCTTAAAGCTGAGCCACTGACCCACATAAAAGAGATTCATGGCTTTCATTGAGAGTCATGATGAGCTTTAGTGTCTCAGTATGGTTTTAACGTGTTATATCTGGAGAAACAATAAAAAAACAAATATCCCTCTATTTTTTTTTCTTTTTTTTTTGGCAACAAAAGTCATATTTACTGTACTGGCACAAACTATATCAGCAACTTCAATCAAAATATGTCTTTGTAAGCCTTTTCTTCATATTTTGTTGATATTGATGTTAGGGTCAGTGTGTTCCAGGAGGAGATGTAGTGATACTGCAGGGACGGGTTATCAAGGAGTTTCTATATCTGGATAGAGGATGCCAGAGCAGAAAAGAAGAAGAAAGAGAAGAAGAAGAGAGAAAGAAGGGGGAGAGAAAGGGGTTAAAAAGGTCAGGAGGAGAGGAGGACGGAGGGGCAGGTCTCTACATCTCTATATCTACCAGGGAAAAATGTTGAACGCACAAAGCAAATGAACAGGAGAGAAGAGGGCATGATTACTACTAAGATGATAATATTCAATCAGAACCATGATAATAATAATAAATAGAATATTAATTAAGAATATTAATAATCATTATCATCAGGATAATAATAATAATAATATTACAGAATAAATCTCATATTTCATATTTTTTTCACATTTTTTTTTCTCCATTGAAATACAGTGATCTCCTCAGAGCAGACCAATGAGGATTCAGCCTCCGCTGGCTCCGATTGGCTGTTGCATATGACATCACAGCTAATGGCGACCAGGTAGACATGCATCACTTCCTGCCCCCGCCCGTTTCCTGTCCAGACAGGAAGTCCTGGCACTGCCATGGTAATCGGTAGCGAGTGACATTGAAGTCTGGGGAGAAAATGTTCTGGTGTTACACTTTGTGATGTGTTTCTCCTCTTTGTACACTGTAAAACATACAGTATTGTACAGGCCTCTTGTGAATAAAACAGATGATAATGTAACGTACCTGCATCATAGCCGTCCGATGACCATGACGTCCACGACCTCTCCCTTATGCAGCTCCACATACTGCTCTGTTTTAGGAGGTAACATCAGCAGACCGTTGGCGCTACGCATTGACATTAGCCTGCTGGATACCTGGTTGCCTGGGGAGACAAGGACATAAACGTGTTTATTTGTGATCCTGTGTGTGCCTGTGTGTGTGAGCCATGGGCTTAAATTCCAGGAATGACATGTATTTGACACAATGCACAAGTGCCACTGCTTCTGACCTGAGCAGCACAGCTGTTACAGAAGGTAAATACCCAGTGTTATGTAATAATATTAGCACCACGCAGGCACGCTTAGCAGATTTTTTCTTTGACAGTGAAACCATAAATGAAAATATATGCTGTACAAATGTTTTTTATCATAGTCAACTGGACTTGCTTATGTTCTTGAAGACATTTTGCCTCTCATCTCATTCAAGAGGCTTCTTGTTGGCAGTGGCGCTTGTGTATAGTGTCAAAGATGTGTCATTGCTGGGACTGAAGAAGCCCAGTTGCCTACGATAACCCTGAGCAAATGCCATGACCCGGATGACTGAGAATCTTCACAGACATCTTCTCATTTCATGCATTTTAGATGATGACAGACTGTTACTACAGCTAGCTCGCAGGCTAACCGGTTCCAAATTAAACAGCAGAGCTTTTGCACACTTCAGTCACATGAATGCCTCACAGAAAATCAATAAAAGAATTGAACTGATAAGCAGAAATGAATAAATAAAATCTTATCAATTCTCATCCCTTGTTCAACCTATTTCACAGAATAGTAAATAACTAGTATAACTGTATAGAATGAAGAAATTGAATCCTATAGAAGCTATGGTGATCTTAACAAGTCATTTTTGTTTCATTTGGCACACATGTAAATTTCACTCCTATTAATTACAGCATCATCTTACTGTTTGGTTGGTCCACCAATGCAGTGTAGAGTGTGTGTGTGTGTGTGTGTGTGTGTGTGTGTGTGTGTGTGTGTGTTTACCTGTGCTTTGTGCCCAGGGCAGTGGCTCCTGGTGATGCCAGGTGAGAATACAGCGGTGGTACTCTGGTCTGGGATCCAATTTCACATCACAGGAAAGCTGAAATACATGCACACAAAATGTTACTGACATGGAAATATAATGTCACCACGGATACAAAGAGTTAGACTGTGGGACTTCTGGAACATGAAGTTCGCCAAATTAACTACTGACAGTTCAGTTTTGCTGTGTACCACAGGATTCACTGACAGCTATCACTGAATTACTTTGATACTGAAGGAATCTTAAAAACTGAGGAATTGTCAGGCAAGTGTTGCCATTCCTGTCTCCGTACTTCAGTGTGTACTACAATGTGCTGCAAATTCAAGCCTCCATTTTCAATTCCCAAAATACTTGATTTTCTTTTTCTTGTATTTAAAAAATATTGTTTACATTCTACCTCATATTCATCACATTAAATAAGTTAACACCATTGCCCAAGTGTATTTGCTGCAAGTTAAACAAGTGTAAGACATGAAGAAGTCACCAACTTCCTACTGTAGTCGCACAAATCAGGCACATTAAATCAAATTCAAATTAAATTTTTTCATCTCCAATTTTTGACTTGAGTGTAAAATCTTAAGTATGAAAAACAAGCCCATATTTGTTTCTTTGTGTTGGATACATAACTGAATGACAAAATACAAAAACAACAAACGATACATGGATTCTAGTGAGTTAGTGATCGTCTGTGTGTGTGTCTTTACCCTAGCTTTAATAATCGTAGGTCTAGGGTCCAGAATGCCTTGCATCTTCCTCAGAGCAGGAATCACAAACAGGTTACATGTCACCACTGCAGACACTGGGTTACCTGGTAAACAACACTGGAGGGTTACTGGGGTAACTGGCCAGAGGAAAACCTGCAAACCACCAAATCACTAACCACACAGTTACATAATCAGTACATAATTGTACAATCTATATCACTACATAGACATTATCTACTGTAAGCCTGTGTATGCACTAACATCTAGTCTATGTGTTGCACTGTCTCCATATTATTCCTATCTGTGTGTCAGCTGCTGACATCTCTTTACACCATTATGACCCAGACACAATACTTACATTTATCTCCATGTTGCAGCCATAACTAACACAGAAGACCTTGCACTGAGACAACAATACTCGCTGTCAGCAAAATTGTCCAAAGCACACTCATAACACAGCCATATTAGGCTGAGCTGCTATTTTTATCATTCTGATTTGATTTCAAAATATGAAAACTAAAGCTATATCTTAGCACACTGCAGATGTCAAATGTACAGTGTGCCAATGCCTGGTGAAAATGAAGCTGTGGAACAAGTGGGAGCTTCAGTTTCATCATTTCCTCAAGCACTAATTTGTCTTTAACTGCCATCAACAGTAATAATAACTTAATGACTACATATTCAGGCCTTGACCATACCCACACATTAAATCCAGAGCCACATGATGAGTCTTCAGTTGAGTTAACCTGAGGCAGTGGCACATTTATGGTGCACAGTTAATGCCAAACTGGATTGTCTTCCATTGTAAAAATGGGAGGAACTGTCTTTAAAGGGAAGGTTCAGTGAAACATAAATATTTGTCCCCTGGCCTGTTGTGCTATTTATACATCTAGATTGTTTTGGTGTGAGTTGCAAGATCCGGTTACTCAAGATAGCACTAAAGGTAGGACGACAAATATGTATTTTTGGGGGTGAACTATCCCTTTAAAGGCAGAGTGAGGCAGGCTTTACACACAGGCCAGGCCTGAGACCGTTTAATTAGAATAACAGGAATCTTCTTTTTACTGGCCAATACCTGATTTTAATGACTATTAGCCAAGTATCTCACCAATACATCAGTCTAACAGCACCATAAACAAACCATAGACACCAGGGACGAGGACAGACACACAAGACAGGAGCTGGAGGGATAAAACTGGCTACGGTCAGCTGAACCATTATAACCAAATTGGAATCCACTTACAGATCGGATTGACCCAAGTCTGGCTCAAGCATGTCAGTGTGTTAGAACACAATGGAGGTGTAGCTGCCCCCCCGCTATGAGAATGATTGCAGAGCAGTGGAACCACGGCTCCATTGAGTCCCGTCCATGTCAATATTTGCAAGATGGCTTTGCGATCGTGTAACTCACATGAAGAGTCTGTCTTCTGTTTTGTTTTGCCTGCTCACACACTCTGTCTTGTACACTGTCTTGTTTGTTCTGTTTCGCTTCAACTGGGTAACACTGGGCAAATACTTGGGTTACAGTATGTATTATGACAAAGATCATGCCTGAAACAAACACAAACATCTTTTTTTTTTTTTCCACAAAAGAAGGCGTACAATTTGGGATTTATAAAAACCAAACTTGGTGTGAGAATGTGCAGTGCACCACAGTAACTTTGACCCATGTGTACACACATAAACTGGAGAAAGGAAAAACAGATGGACGAAACACAAGACAGCATGTGAAATTGGCAACACTGTGTAAAATAAATCACACATATCAAATATGAAGAGACAATTTACGAAAACAGATAACTGCCATTCTTAATGAATAAACAAACAGATGTTTGATTGATATTCAGTGAGCATACACAAAAGCATAAGTTAGGATAATAAATAAAAACAAAAAGATCTGTTGTATTTTTTTCTTGTCTCAATCTCCACTATAAACTCTGACTTTGTCACACTATGTGAAATTTCTGTTTTTAGCTTTGCTCTCAGCGTTTGCCACGATAATCTTGATGCAGTCACTGTGGATGAATATTAATTAAGGGCGTTTCAGTTACCATTTACAGGCAACTGTGGGCATTACATGACATTCACAAAGGGCGATACATTTTGAGTTGATAGTGATTTATAAAGGGAATCCAGTGTAGGACGTGTTAACGCCCTGTTTTATAATTCAGCATATTTTCTATCCTACACACCATTTTATAAATGAGGCCCCTGGTGCCCAGGTGAAGGTTACACACAGATGAAGATTCTTAGCGGGCACTGAGCCAAGGAAACACTAAATAGACCATTGGGGCAAAGCAGTGGGTTGACAGAGATGCCTCAGAGGACCGGACAACAAGGAGATTCACACTCACTGACACCCTAACAACACGCGCCCACGCACATAAATAATTTACCTGGCAGAGCAAAGATGAGTTTCCGTGCTCCATCAATGTCGACTGTGGCAAAGGTAGTAGGAAGACTGAGAAACAGAAACACACGGGACATTATTTTTCCTCTAAATGTCAGAATCGTATCACAGGCAGTGATAGAAGCAGTAATAGTACTGCAATCAGCAGCAGTAGTAATAGCGGCAGCAACAGTGCTGACAGCAGTAAATGTAAAGGAAGTAGTAAAAAAAATAATAGCAGCAATAGTAGTTACAGTAATAGTGACAACAGCAGTGGTAGAAGCACAAGCCATTGACATATATAAAGATGGACGCCATGTCTCTACTTCCTCCAACTGTACAAAACAGAAGTTGAATTATCCAGGATAGCTTCCATCTTGCGCTGGTGACAGCAAAAGTCTGCGCAGTAGCTGGACATGAAACCCCCTTTTTATAGCATCAAGTAACTAATTAAAACCAAACTGATGAGAAAAAATGAACTCTTGAAGAAATATCAGCATAATGAGAACTACCTAAAAAGACAAAAATCTTCTTTGGGATAAATGTATTTGACGTGTGCTCCATCAACGTCAACTGTGGCATTTTGTAGTTTGGCTCATGTCCAGTCTGCTCCATCGAGGGGAAAGGATTTAGGATCTATACTGCAGCCTGCCACTAGGGGGCGATCAAGATGTTTTGGGGAGCTGTCATGTTGCTCATCTTTATACAGTATATGTCAGTGGTTTGGATATAAAATCACATTTCCTCCATTCTGAATACCCCCGGACAGATTCTCCTCCCGTCCCCTCCCCCCGTCTCACCCTGGCTTCATGAAGACTCGTCCAAAATGGATCTGAGCATGAAGGTCAATATCCAGCACCTGCTTTAGGTAGTCCTGATGAGACATAAAGACACACAGAGAACAGAAATATTGCATAAGTCAGCTGTGAGACAATATTGCTTTCATGCAGTATGTTATTACAAATCAGAACATCTACTCAACATGTCAGTGAATTCTTCAGTTTGTTTGTTTGTGCAGTTTAATTTGAGAGGTTACCTTCTCTCCCATGGACACACCCCCTGAGGTGATGATGACATCGGCACGACTGATTCCCTCATGGAGAGCTGAGAGCAAGTCATCAGGGCTGCAAACACAAGCATGACACAGCAAACTTGCTTTACTACTCATTGGAAATGCGACTAATTCAGCTTATGAAAACAGCCGTATAATGTCTTCTGCAGCTTTGGAGGAGTTTTAACTCTGAGAAAATAATCCTGGTGATGTGACAGCGATGTCATCAGGGTTATGTTGGACTGGGCTTAAAAACAGCATATTATTCATGGAAAGCTTGTTTATTTTTAATAAGTATTTTTGAGCTTTTTATGTATTTATTTGATAGAACAGCTGAAGTTAGGACGGGAAAGTGGGACCAGCCAGCCAGTAATTTTGAGCTATACAAATAATTTTTTATTTGATTTGATACTTTCCGATGTTTCCTAAATTTATGACATTCTTGTCAGAAGGAAAGGCTGGTGGCAAAACTCTCAATCAAACATTGTCTGTGTAATGTTTGTGTCACAAGACAAAATCTGAGCAGGACAGAGCAGCTATTTGTTTTTATGAAGCTAAAATGCTCCTACTTGTCTCCAACGATGCCCAGGTTGATGGTGGGATATCCATGTTCCTGGATGGTGGACAGCAGAGTGGAGCGGTTGGAGTCTCTGATTTTCCCTGGGTGGAGATCATCCTCTGGATTCAATAGCTACACACACAAACACACACAGACAAACAAAACAAACAAAAAATCACTTGGTATCTTGTTTCAGTAAGTGCAGGTTATCCTGTAGCTGAGTTTAAAAGGACCTTGATGATGGGCTCTACACCTTATATCACATGCTGGAATAACTGGTTCTGACCCCAAATGATATCTTCTCATATGATGTGTTTCATGCAAAATATTTTAAGTGTGTAAGCAGACACAAAATAAGGTTTAATTTTTTTTGGAAGGGACTGCACCTGTGTGTGCTCCCTGTCATCGCTGTACCTACCATTTAGGTCACTGAAATGTATGCAATAAAAGTTGTGAAATAACTGCCTAAAAGTAACTTTACTGCCGTGGGGCAAAGACAGTGTGTATCGAAGATGACCAAGTTCAGCCAAAAATGCAATTATCAAATTGTATGGTAATTACAGTACAGTAAGAACCTATATGTTCAATTTAACAACAAAAACACCTAGCATAATTATAGTGTAATAATGCTGCATTATTGTATAAATATATTATAGTACAACATACACTTTGCTAATGGAATAAAGAAAGTGTGAGATTTGGTCATGACTAGATTTCAGCTGTGTCTGCAGTGTGAATTTCCCTTTACTTGAACACTTAAATCAAACATTGTCAACATTCATTTTCAGATGTTTTGTCATTTCAGCCTCTTCTGTATTTCCAGATTGTAGTCTGGATCATTCACTGAAACATTTTAACCTGACTGTCATGTATTATTATTATCAGTTATGACACTGCTCACTGACATTGTTTAAAAGCTACTGTGATCCAAATTTTGATCTACAAAACTCTTAAAACACACATTAAAAACAAACTTTTAAAAGACGAACCTTTCATCTGTTTGTGTGTATTTACCTCGTTTCCAGTGGACATGACAGCCACCACAGGGAACTTGTGCACGCTGACCTCGGTCACTCCCACTGTAGCCAGCAGGCCGATCTCTGACGGGCCCATATGTGTTCCTTTAGCCAGCACACACTCCCCTCGCCTGATGTCATGACCTATCGGCCTGTGCAGACACACAAACAACCATGAAGTGGCTGCTAATTTAGCTTTGATAGAAATTAGTTCCACTTAGTCCCTTTAGCATGTTGTTTGATTTTACCTGATGTCCTGTCCGGGTCGAGCCTGGACCATAATCCTCACCTCCAGCTCCTCTGTGCCCTGAAATAAGACACGCTGTCAACACCACCATGCTAACAAAACACACTGTCCACACACTCTTTGATGTAAAGATGCTAAATAGAACCATTCTTTGGCTTGTCTCCATAGGAGAACCCTTTTTGGTTCCTGATTGAACCTTTTATAAATGTTCCACTTGGAGCCCTTTCAGAGAGTTCTACCTAAAACCATCGGTAAAAGGTTTCATTCAGAACCTTCTATGAGAGGTTCTTCAGAGAACCCGTCTATGGTCTAATGGTTCCACCCAGAACCCTCTCTGGATCCAGAACCTTTCCACCTTCTAAGGGTGCCAACAAGAACCAACCCAGGGGGTTCTACTGATATATTTCTGATACAACATAATAAGTGATTATACTTCTAGGGTGTTATGTATAACACACTCGGGGAGTTCTACCAAGGAACTTTTTATATTCCAAGTGTTCAACAGGGAACCTTTTCATATTTCTCGGGTTTTATCTGGAACACACTCAGGGTTTGTTCACTTAGGATACAAAAAACTCTTAATGAATCCTAGATGATCCTAGAATCCTAGATCTTCAAGGATTTCAGCAATCTTTGAAGCACTCTTTCTTCTGAAAAGGGTTCTTAGGATGAACATTGTTCTTAAGGGAAGCCTGACAAATTACTCTAGACAAACCCTTTTTTCAAAAAAGGGTTCCTCAGGGGCAAATGGTTTTGGGTAGAACCTCAGCCCTTTAAGAAGAACCCTTATTTCTAAGAGCGTACACAGTGGTGAAATAATGCCATCTCCATTATGAGGTGCAGCGTTTATTTTAACCAGACAGTGTGGACGTAACATCCCCACTCGTGTACTTACATCCTCAGACTCCCGCAGCAGCTCCGTGTCTTCTACTTGGACCACAGCGTCGGCTCCACAAGGAATCGGAGCTCCGGTCGTCACCCTCATCACCTGACCTGGCATCACTGTGTGGGTGGGCTGCACACACAAGTCAGAGTAGAACAAAGTCTATACAGTATCAATACTGACACTCATGAAGCATGTGAAAATAAGGAGCAGCAGTCACATTACTGGCAGTGGTAGTAAAGTTATTACTGGTGATGAGAATAGGAGTACGGACAGTAAGAATCACAGCTTTGGCGGTACTAACAGTAGTTATTTTGTATCTCTACCAACATGAATAGTGGGAGAAGTAGCAGTAGTACAATGTCCTCTATTTTCTGGTCACAGTGGTGATACAGGAGCATGAGCTGTCCAGAAATCATACATCCAGTGCAAGCAGTGCTCAGTTTGGCATTTTCATGACCTTTAAATCCACCTCGCCCATCTATCTCATAATTTCTTAATTGAAGTACAGAGAGGTGGGAAGTTCAATCAAATGAGCGAACATAGTGAACTGTTGGTACTTTGGAGGAAATCCAGCCTCGGAGCCAAGTTTATGTCTGTGACAAAATTACTCAAATGACAAAATAATCCTTTAAAATGAAGATTAACAAATTCCCTTTAAGGTTTAAAGAGATATGAGCATGACTGGCAGTAAATCAATGTAAGAGCTGCAAAATGACCGCAAAGAGCTGCTAAACAGCCACAAAGAGAAGCGAAACGACCACAGAAAGACAAAAATATCCATAAAGAGACACAAACTGACCACAAAGAGACATAAAATGACAATTAAGAAGAATAAAATGAGGACAAAAAGGACCACAATGATGACAAATAGGAACTCAAGGACCACAAACAGAAACAAAATGACCACAAAGAGGCATAAAACAACCTCAAAGAGGAAAAGAATGACAACAAAGAGGAATAAAATGATGATTAAGAAGAATACAATGACCACAAAACTACCACGGAGACACAAAATTATCACCAAGAGATGGAGAATTGCCACAAAAAGACACAAATTGACCACAAAGGGGCGTAGAACAACCACAAAGACATGCAAAATGACCACAAGGAGATGCAAAACAACTACAAAGACACAAAACATGACCATGAACAGGAATAAAAAAATAAACTGACCACAAAAAGATGCAAAATGACAACACAGAGACACAAAACCTCAAAGAGATGCAAATCAACCACAAAAAGACACAAAAAATAGAGTGGGGTCTGGCAACATTCAGTACTGAACTGAATATTTCCACAGACATAAACTGAACTGTAAAACACACCATCTATTAATAGCAGTGTTAGTATTACAGAAGGTTGTACATTTATTTAGCAGTGTTACTCACAGTGCTGATGTAGTGGTAGGTCTAGGTAACAGTTTGTATTAGTAGAAGTGCTAATAGTGGTGGTATTGTTAGTGTATTAGAGCTGACCTGTTGTCCAGCCTGTGACTCTCCCATGATGAAGCGATCTCCTGGGCCATCAGCAGCTACAGGTCAATGATAATGATGTTAATTAAGTTAATGATGGAAATTAAATCATGATCATTTATTTTTAAGATTAAAGTGGCAGCCAAAAGGACAGTTTAAATACGGAATACTGTGTTAAGAACTTGCTCTTCAATTCATTTGATGCCATCAACTAAATAACCATAAATGTAAAGATTAAAGGTCAGTTAAGTCAAATTTAATGGCATTTTCAGGGATACAGCTTTACATTTGCGTCCCTGTAATGTTTACCCGATGTTATATAGTAATAGTATAGTAGAGGCAGTATTAGTGGTCTCACCTCGTACAGCGTAGCCATCTTTAACAGATGCGGGGAACGGAGGAAGGTTGTCTTTGGCATAGATGTCCTGAGCAAGCACTCGACCCAAACCGTCTGAAGAAGTGAAGCCCACAGCAGGACAATTTAGTGTAAACCACAATTTTAAGGGATAGTTTGGATTTCTTGAAGTGGGGCTGTATGAGGTATTTATCCATAGTCAGTGTACAGCAAAATGCATTTTACCCACATTATAAAGTTGAAGTGTATGCTTTATTTTGAATATTCTGACTGCTTTACCTTCTGACAGGAAACTGCTGTTATATGAGCCAAATATTCCTCTCTCTAAAACAGCCAGACTCCATTGTTAAAATCAGTCATTTTACCTTGCAGAACACGGGAGTTGATGGTCAACTGCTGCCTCGATCTGTTAGTGTTTGTGTTATTGTGTGACGTCAGTGTTTTAAAAGATTATTTTGGATTTGCCGAAGTCACACAATAACACAAACAAACTCACAGATAGAAGCAGCAGTAGGCCAGCAACTCCGGTGTTTTGCAAGGTAAAATTACCGATTTAGCTTCCTACACCGATTCCCCTGCTGCTTCTCCAATCTGGGTATGTGTTGATCGCCATCTATTGTAGGTTATACACTGACTAGACATCAGTGCCTCACACAACCCTGTGTCCCTAAAATAAACAAATTAAACAGAAGATAGACGCACATACCTAAACTATATATACATTCGCACACAGCGCTCAAGACTCACCTCTGTAGTTAATGACTTCAATTCCCAGAATTGGTGTCATCTCTAGAACAGTGATGAAGGCTTTGTCCATTGACGTCAATGGGAACGGAGACATGCGATGACGCCGTGCCACCTTACTGATGTCCACCGCACTGTGGCCTACACACACACACACACACACACACACACACACACGATTAAAAGAGTGTGTGTGAGTAAACAGTGAATATGCTACTGTAAACAATACAATAAAGTTCCTACATTTTCCAGAGTGAGTTGCAAGTTGCTGTTGCAAGGCTGGCATGTTAATGAGACACACACACACACACACACACTTACTCACACACACACACACACACACACACTGTACTTACTGGCTCTCAGAATGTTCTCATTACTGCCACATCGTGACTGAACCTGCAGAGAGACAGACAGATATTCTATATTTGGTCACTGTTTGATGCAAATGTATGGAGGGGATGATTTAAATACCTCTCCTTCATAACAGGACAGTCTGGCAAAAGGCTTTCATGTTGATTTATCTATTCATAATGTCTAATATACAGGACAGGGAAACATAAATAACATGAGCTCCAGCTGTGACGTCAAGAACACCAGCAGCTCTGTGTCTAATTCCCCGATCGCACAGAACAACACAAGATTATTAGAAACTAAAAGAGGAATCAGTATGAGGGTTCGAGTGATGTATCAGTCTGATTCCTTTTATCAAATGAAATATCATATATAAGACACATTAGCTAGCATGTTGTCCATCTCTGCTGTGGAAGTTCCTCTCCTGACACAGCTTTATCAAAACAGTTTGTAAAACCTGTGATGACATTTTACTTTTTCCATATTCTCTGTGATTTTCTTTTGTACCATCCATCTCTCAAGCAGTCTCTTTGTCTTGATTTGATTGTAAAAGAAAACTTTGCTTGCCACTGAATAATAAAAAAAGAATAAAAACTCTTAAATAAATCCAGTATTCAAATAACAGACATTTCTTTGGTA
>JAJHUR010103585.1:0-17427 GCA_027495735.1 Lutjanus campechanus
GTGGTCAGGGTGTGTGTGTGTGTGTGTGTGTGTGTGTGTGTGTGTGTGTGTGTGTGTGTGTGATAGACATGCAGCAATATAGGCATGATGAATAATAACTGACTGTGGCAGATGAGCCCACAGCTGGACACATGGCAGAGAGACAGGGACAGAGAGGAGGACAGAGTTCAAGTCGGAGGGAAAGGACAATGAGATTGAAGCAGGCGGATAAAAGCAGTTTGTGAATGAGCGAACAAGCCTCTGCGAAGCACCCAGTATGTAAGTGGCTGTGGGTTTGTGTGGGAGGTTGTCTAACAGATTGATTGGACAGGATTGTCAGGTTTGGGTGAGACATGAGGCGATAGGGATTTATCTCCCAATAGAGATGTTTCTATGCTGGTTTTAATGAAGAAGCTATTCAACAGCTGTGGAAAATGTAAATGAATGAGCGGGAGTGCTTTATGCTTAATATTGTTTCATGGAATAACTTGAATTTTCAGGTGACTGAATTTGCCAAAACCAGAGATTCCTTTTGGTTGTTTAATCCATAAATCTAGACAATGGTCATCAAAGTAATAGTCTGACATTTAGGAAAATGGGCCTGTTTGTTTTCTTCCTGAATATTTGAAGAGAAGATCGATACCTCTTTTGCCTGTGTGTTAAAGGGATAGCTCAGATTTTTTGAAGAGGGGTTTTATGAGGTATCTATAGTTAGTGTATTACCTACAGTAGATGGTGGTCAGCACACCCCCAGTTTGGGAAAACAGCAGGAGTAGCGGTTTTGAAAGCTAAGCTATGTACTACTGTGGACAGGTCAGCAGCAAAATGTATGCTAGACACTAGGGGTGCAACAGATCACAGTATTCACGGTTTGGATCGTATCACATTTTTGAGTCTCGGATCAGGTCATTTTTCAGATCTTCAAAAAAAGAAAAAGAGTTGAAAATAATATTTAAAATTATATATATAATTGTATTTATTAAAAAACACACTATATTAATAATGACACTATACAGTATACTTTGAATACTATACTCTACTGTATTATACAGTACTGTACTATATAGTACATATGATAGATAATTATACACTGTGCAGTATAACATACTGTAACATTCTGGATTTTGTCATGCTATTTCCTGTTTTATTTTGTAATGCTACCTCTTGCGTCATTTCAGTTTCCTGTGTTTTCCCGCCTCTCATCAACCACACCTGAGGCCACTCACTCACCTGCCCCTGATTATCCCCCTTACCATCCCTGTGTATATATACACCATCCAGCTCCACATGTCTTTGCCAGATTGTCTTTGTTTCCTGTGACTTTATTTCTAGCTTTCGCTGTGTTAGGCTCCCTGGATGGTTTGGACAGTGCCTGTATTTTGGTTTGAAGGATTTTGCCTTTTTCCTGTCTGTTTTGTTTGCTTTTTTTGGACACCATGTGTTTGCCTTTTTTTGGACTCAAGTAAAGACAGTGATTTTTTTGTTTGAACCTCACTCTGCCTCCTGTGTGTTTCTCTGCACCTGAGTCAAAGCCTTACCAGAGTTGTTACACATACTACTACACTCTGTAGTCTTGCTCAATGTCCCGCCCACAGCATTAGCTGACTGGTTAGAAGTCATGACTAATAGCCAATCAACACAGACACAGTGTCACAGACAGACACAGAGCTGCTCTGGTGAGCTGAGAGCAGCTGTGTGTGTGTGTAGAAGTTCAGACAGCAGATATCGTTTCAACAAATATCACAATCTTATTATCTGTTTCTATGACAACAGCATAGTTACACCAATGAAAACGTCCAAAGTCATGGCTGGCGATGTGATGGCTTTTAAATCAGTCGCTCTTCACAGAGACGCGCTGCAGAGAAAAACACAGCAGTGTCTGTCCTGTCTGTTCACTGCAACTCCACATTGAGATTTCAGGTATTATTACTGTTTCTATTATTACTATTATTATTAGTCTGTACGGAACATGGGACAACCGTTGCACCCCTGTTAGACACCTAAAAAAGGTCAGTCTAAGAAAAATCTGTATCAAATTAAGTGTACACAAGATTTAGAATATTTTCACAGCTTCACCTGTTGTCAGATTTTTCAGACAGGTAACTGCTGCTATATAAGCTCAATATCACTCTCCAAACCAACCAGACTCCTTTAGAAAAATCAGTAAATTTACCTTGCAGGTCAAGTAACTTGTTGGTGTTATTGTGTGTGGTTAGTTCGAAGTCACACAAGAACACAAACCAACAAACTAAGCAATCAGGCAGTAGCACACAAGCAACTTTTGTGTTCTGCAAGGTAAAATTACAACTTTTACCAAAGGAGTCTGGTGGCTTTGGAAAGAGCAATATTTGGTTTAATATAGTGTCCAGTCTAAAGAGAAGGAAAAGACAGCGTACACTTAAAATGATATTGATTTTTGTAGCCACCAAAAATACATTCAGCCACTGACTGTTTGCAGCAGTACATTGCTTAGCTTCCTACGCCGCGACTCCTGCTTCTCCAAACTGAGGGTGTGTTGACTGCTATCTACTGTAGGTTATACACTGACTATGGAGAAGTACCTCATACAACCCCACTTCAAAAAATCAAAGTAGTCCCTTTAAGTCTGAAGTGACACCCAAGAGACAATTAGCTTAGTTTGGGATAAGCACTGTCAGCAGGGGGAAGCTGACAGCTAACCTGGCTAGTTAAAAAATAAGCCTACCAGCAACTCTGTCCTCTCTAATTAATAGATAGTGTCTTGTTTGCTTAATCCATACACAAACAGAAAAATAAAAATAAGTTGTGGTCTTCTGGAGTGTTATGTGCTATAATTGTTTTTAAGTGTATCAGCTGGGACTGTGATTTCCAAGGAAGTTGTTTTCACTGTGGAACTGCAGACAACCAGTGGAGACACATCACAGATGTGGTAGGTTGATGGGTTTTTCATTAGGGAATTGTTACTGTCCATACAACTCTTTCTAAAACCACTAACTATCTTTTTTACATGTCCATGTCTGTTATTTGTTATTTAGAGGTTTTTGACAAGGACAGATACAGCGTACAAACTGAAAACAGCTATCCAAGGCAAGTATCATAGTGTTTGTCAGTTACAGTTGCCACTTGAAGCTGCTCTGATGGTTCTGCTGCAGTTTTATAATTTCTTGACGTGTTCACAGAGAAGCTGGGGAGCAATTCAATTTAAACATTTAATGTGCTCATTTCCACCAACTCACCCTCTGTTTTAGCTGTTTTTAGCTCCTGTCTCTTTAAGCCCCCCCTCCCAAAAGCCCACTTTCTTCTGATTGGCCAGCTTCCCAGAAGCCCGCAAGGGGCAGCACCCACTACTCATGAGCACCAGATATGGGAAGTTCAACTATTTTCACCGAATTGACTTTGCATGAATCACTCACTAAAAAGAATTGGGTTTTCAAGTCACTCACGTCAGCAAGTCAGAATCCCACAGCCCACACTGGCACCAGCACTCATCGAACATGTACAAGAGATGCCCGCCAGCTGAATCAGACAACTTCTAATTTAGCACTCTGCTAACTTGAATGGGTTATATTAATTTTAATCAGCAGCTCTTCTAGACTTTCTCATTATCTTGCAGCAGCTAAAGTTAGCCTTAACTCGAAAAACAGATTGTGTTTAGTGTCAAACAGGAGGCAGGTTTTTTTTTTTTTATGCTTTTCTGCAACAGCATCACAGGTTTTTCCAGATACATGAACAACTGTTTCATCAGCGTTCATTTAAAGACGTATAATGGATTTAAGAAACGAGATACCACATGCTTGTTAGCTTTAAAGATGCTTATAGACATATTTGAACTTTGGAGTGTTTGGAGCTTGCCCCTACTTCCAATCATCATGCTGAGCTAAGCTAACTATTCCCTAACTTCAGCTCCACACCTAGCATACAGGGTGGTGTCAGTCTTCTCATCTAACTGTCCTTAAGAATTTTATTTCCCAAACCGTGAAGGTCCTCATAAAATCTGCTGCTGAAACAGCCTCCACTCTTCTGGGAAGATTCCCCACAAGATCTTGGAGCCTGGCTGCAGGGGTTTAGTCCCATCCAGACACTGATGTTGATTCACAGTGAGCCTTCCAGTTCATTTTAAAGGTGTTGGATGAGGTTGAGGTCAGGGCTCTTTCACACCAAACTGGGAAATCTTTTCTTTATGGATCTGGCTTTGAGCACAGGAGGATTATATGAAACAGGAAAAGGCAGAGGTGTCTACAAACTTTTGGCTAAATAGTGTATATTTATATCCTAAAATACATCTCTAAAAACAGATCTACAGCAAAAGAGGATTTTATTCACTTCGCCTACCCCTGGATTGTTTGTATTCAGTGATAAGCTGGTGGGTGCTGTGCGACCAGGTTCTATTTTTGCTGGTATTTATAGATGCTTTATAATCCTCCTCCACTCTTCTTCCTGACTCTTCTTTTGTCACTAGCTCTCGTCCTCCTCCTCTCACTTTCTCACTCTCTCTTATTCACCCTACAGAGCAGTCTCAGGTAGAATCTTATTTCAGCACCGTCATGTAAGCTACTCCAATTCAGCCTCATAACCAGACATCTTATCAATAAAGCCTAAAAATACACAAGCAGACTGACACCTGATCTGCTGTGACTCAGTTATTAGCATTTCCTTAAACCTGGGGTTGAGGTTTGCTACACAGGCCACATCAACACAAAGAGGCAGTGAAAGGTTTGTTTTTACTTTGTTCTTCAACACAAAAAGAGACACGTTCTTACTCAACAATAGCAGATAGTTTTGGTTGTATGTGCTGGTGCAGGTTGTGAGATGTCTATCTCCGACATTTCTGCCTTTACTCCAACACAATAGTGGATAGACGTGTGTTTGTGCTGCTCAAAACACTGACAGAGAAGAATGGAAAACATTTAAACTGCTCTTTCCAGAAAAATCACTTTTTATATATTTCAAATGAAAACTGTTAAGAAGATGATCAGTGGATTATTCAGTATAGTCAGTACATTAACTGCACCTGCCCAGTGGAGCCAAGAATTTATGAATCGTACTATGAAGAAGACATGACCCGCCCTACTCTGCCTCCGACTGGGTTAGTCTGACGACGATTTTTCTCACGTAGCCTTACTGAAATAAGTGGCAGAGGGGGAGAAAAGACATTAATATCAGCTCTTGGTAGATAAAAGAGATGCAAAGGCAGCACACAAACACTGAACAACAATGAGCTGTCCACGGTGTCTGCCAAGGAAGCGATAAAGGCTTATTCAACTGGTGGCCCCTTGATCATAAGTATGGAAAAAAACAGATATTATTGTGATTTTATTTAAAGCAACCCTATTATGGTTCCCTGCTCGGCTCGTTCCCTGCTCTATATTTGCATTCTGGGATTCCATACAAGTAGATTTACATGATTCACTATTCCTTATTTATCTTTCACTGGCCCTTCATCCATTATTCGTTGCCATTTCAGTTCCTGCATTTTTAAAGCCCCCTCTCCCTAAAAGACCACTGTCCTCTGATTGGCCAGCTTCCTAGAGGCCTGCCTACAGGTTGCACCCTCTGTCCATGACGACTGCAAAGATAGACACCACTGAGCAGACTGTTGGGTGCTGATCCTCACCGATTACTGTACAAAACACAACTTTATTCGCTCCACCTGAACTTTCGGCTATTTATGCTGTTTGGAAGAAACAACTTTAGCCACTAGCTGGCTAATAGCAGAAAGATCAGTCTTGGTATGTGAGACTACAGCACACAGAGGTTCCCTGCACTGAATGTGATTAATTTACTGTTTATCAGACCACAAATGAGAATTAATAATCAAGAATTAGGTTGGAAAAACAACAGAGGCAGATGGAGCAGTGTTTCTGGGGACTGATCCAGTGCTGTTTACTCTATATGAACACTCATTTGTATCCAAATATACTCAAATATAAACATCAGGGCCCCTGGAACTTTCCAAATCTGGCCCTTCTAAAGAACCGATTGAACAAGCCTCTTGGTCCTAGAATATACTGTATATCTTGATTAATGTGACCAAACATTAGCCAGGCCCGATGAATCGATGGCAGTTTCCCCATTGATTCTTGAAAGGGGAGATCTGGTGTTATTGTTGTGTTGAGTCATACTACTATTTCAAACATTTTAAATGACTTTATTCTTTATTCTATTCAAGGCATGGCAATACATTACAGCCGTGTTACACTGAGATTGGCTTGTTGCTGCCTTCGTATTTCTTTCATCCACCAAAATAGCTGGAGTGCATCCCAATGATCTGAACTTCCACTGATTTCAACAGTTTCAAGCTAATAAAAGCGTTCATGTTTTTTCTCACCCTCCACAACTAGGTTGCTACCTACACTGTGAACTAATGGACTGCATTTAAGAGAAAATAGCACGGTCAGTTTTGAGCCAATTTGCCAAAGACAGCAGAGCAGAACAGTAAAAACTTCCGCTCTTTCAAGGAGGGCTATGTGAGATATGTCTGGCTGAGCCAATTGGAGTTGCAGTAGGACGGCTTATACGTTTGCCATAGTAGAATTTGTACATTTGCAGCACAGTGAGGTGAAGCGATGCATGAGATGAAACAGACAGGTGTATGTTGGTCTCCTGATGTCTCAGCTCATGGAACTTCAAGAGGCAAAATTAGGCAATTTAATGTTTTTCTGTTCATACAGAGAAGAACAGCAAACTTTTCAAGTCATTCATGCAAATTTGACTCCTGGACCATTTGTGCAGTCTGTGCAAACAGCCAATTTACAGACTGAACAGACAGCAATCAGTGAGTTAGCTCACAACAGGCAAACAGACTTGTATTTGGAAGTGTTCCTGTATGTGTGTGTGTGTGTGTGTGTGTGTGTGTGTGTGTGTGTGTGTGCGAGCGCATGTGTGTTTGGCAGCTCAGACTCTGACTGAACTTTTTTCCTGTTACTTATCTGCAGTCTCTCTCCTTTTTTACCTCTTGTTTCTGTATGTTCATCAAACCGATTCATGAGCTGTATAATTTAAAGATTTGCGTTCACACTGCCCCAAACACATTAAGGTCTCACCATGTCTTTCCACTGATTTTGTATGCAGCTGCAGCTCTAAAATTTGTCAAACACAAGAGCATTGCATGTACAAGAACTAAACCAAACCATCAGAAAGATGATGACCAGACATGGGGCAGCAGTGTGTAAAAACCCATGCTTTAACACCTAGACTTTCTAACAATGGAATGAACTCGAGCTCCTCAAGTGGTACACTGAGGAATCTCCTAAAATTTTAGAAATTAAACAAATTATTTTACAAACATAATCAAAATGCTTCACAATTTCAAATGAAGACAGTTAAACTATGAGATTGCAGAAATGTAATTTAAATTTAGTTTTGTCTTTCCTGCAATATTTTTTCTTTTCATATCAGCCTGCTACTCAGTGGCAAACTGTGACTATTAGAGCTGGGACTTCAGTTTGGCCAAACACATCAAGGATGATTCGTTAAGAGCTTAACTGTGATGTTAGTGTGTCTGTGGCTGACACCAGTCAACAACAATCTTCATATTAGGAATAAACCTGCCTCCTCTGTGATCTGTTGTTCATGTAGCTGGATCAGGTCAGTCTTCACTACTGTATTTTAATGTCAGTCATGATGGTGTTACTTGGAGAGCCTAATACTTTCTGAGGTGGTATGCAGTTTGAGAGATGCTGCCTCAGCACATAAAATCAAAACATATGCATGGCTACAGAAGTGTTATTCTGTCTTTTATCAATGGCTTGACAATTCCAACCCATTTCCCCTCTCACCTGAGCATCCTCCCGCAGGTCTGTTGCCTCCTTGAGGGGGGCACCAGCTGGTTTGAAAGTCTCATCCACCACCTTGATGCCAGTGTGCCTCAGAGTGACGTATTCCCGCCCTCGCCTCCCCACCCTCCTCACTGACAGACCTCGTCGCTGGGCCTTCCCTCCTCCTCGACGGTTGGTGACTGCCACATGGACAAAGAGGCTGGTGTGGGGTAAGGGGTCTCCTGCTAGGCCCAGCAGGGGCACATTACGGTAGCCGGGCTGAAGGCACTCAAAGGCCACGCTGTACTGGCCAATGAAATCGTCTCCAATGTAGTCATCATCTAATACCACAAAACGCAGCAAGGCCAGCTCCGGCATGTTTACCTGGAGACAAGAAAAGAACAAAGAAGTTAATTCATGGTGCTGTGAATCACTACAAAAACAAGTTCTTACCTACACTGACACTGCTCACCTCAGCTGCCCCGGAACACTGGGATGTGTGTTTTATCATTTAAATCTGACTGGATGTGATTCTGATCTTACATATTCCTACATTTTGATATATATACAGTGCTTAACAAATTTACTAAACCACCACCCAATGTAGGTTTATGCCACAGCTGCCCTAAATTAACAGCACTGGCAATTACCAAAATCATTTTTTATGTTTCTGTAATGGTTAATACACCAGTATGTAGAAGCTCTTTAACCAAAATGATATATTTAATGCTAAAATATAATTATTATTGTTGAATTTTCAAATTTGCTGTTTTACGAAAAAACTGAAAAATTAGTAAAGCACATAATTATTTCTTGATTAAGATGTTAAATTATAGTTATTTACTTGCATTCCTGAACAGAAAAATTAGTTTTAGTGGTTGACTGTCTTGTGACTGTTGATGACTGGAAGAAGGTACTCTGGACGGACGAGTCCAAGTTTGAACTCTTTGGTCAGCATCGTCGGAGATGGTGGATTTAGCAGCCATTCTCATGTGATGGAATTGTAAATGTTGAAATGTCATTGCTTAAAAGTTGAGGTTTGGAACCTCAGCTATGATTTCATAACAGCTTAGCAAATTTTCTTCCCTATTCCATAAAAAAATCAAACCTCTTATTTACATCTCAGTGCTACTGTAAATTGCACTCACCAGAAGGAACAAGCTCATTTTTTAAATTTTCTTGGCTTTTAAAAGATTTTTGTTCGATTTCATTCCTCCTGACCGCCAGAGACGGTATGAAATACCTGGATAAGCATCACACGCATGCACAGATCGAGACATCAACAAAGTCACGTGACCTGGGTGACGCAAACAACCTGATAAGGAGGCTGGCACCCAGTGATCATCTCCTTTTCATCTTCTCGCCTTTGCGCACAGGTTGATTTTACAGGTTGTTTTTACATTGACTTATTAGCTTGCTGCCTACGCCAGTAGCCTCGGACCCACACAACTTTTCTTTTTCGGTTGCGGTTGGAGCTATGAATTTCGTCCTCCAGAGGCTGCGTAGCCGGCGCTCATCCCCGCCATGCGTACCCGACCACAGCTCGGACTGCAACAGGTAAGTAGCTTGTTAATTCTTCGCCGGCAGGCGTGCTTCATCCCCGGTGAGCGCCCCCGCTCAGCCCGGGTTCATTACTGTTTGACTTGCATTTGCTACGCGGGGCTCCCGCTTGCTGACTGGCCTCGTGGAGGTGTTTTCGCCTCTCTTACGGCTGTGTCGGTAACTAGCTAACGCTACCTACGATACTGCTAACTCGCTAGCTCCTCTACGGTAATATAGTTCTTGCTTGATTTAATTTGTAGCCGAGTGTGTCTCGTTCTCTTGCTACGTCTATGGTGTATGTGTTGGTCTGACTAGATTTGTAGCTGAGTGTTTCTCGCTCTGTTGCTACATCTCTAGCTTTACGGTGCTACAGGTGCCTGTTTGATACGATTTGTAGCCAAGTGTTTTCTCGCTCTGCTGCTACATTGCTGGTGGTTTACCGTGATTGTAGCTGGGTGTTTCTCGCCCGCAGCTACATCGCTGGTCTTACGGAGTCATCCTTGCTGAGTTAATTGGATTCGTAGTCGAGTGTTTTCTCGCTCTACTGCTACGTGGCTAACCTTTTCAGCCTTGGGTGCTGTTTTCTCTTTCAATTGGATTGTAACTGAGTGTTCCCGCTCAACTGCTATATTGCTGTGACAGTGCTGTCTGTCTGTAACTCCTGCATGGCTCCTCTGAGCCCAGAGGATGGCCATGACAGATGCCCTTCGTGCCTTGGTATTGAACACCTTAGGCAGGCACTGACAGAATTTGCTTGCAGTAATTGCACCTGCATGTCATTAGCAGAGAGGGCTGCGAGGTTGGTTAGATTTGACAGCAACCTTACTGAGGCTGGTTTACCCCCTTCGGGGACACCTGCAAGCAGCCCCCCTTTGGGCTCCAAGCGCCACAGACGCACACAAGATGATGCCTCCATCGCTAAGAAGAAACGGAAGAGTGTTGACCCTTTGGCTCTTAAAGTGGACACTTTGGCCTCTGAGTTTGCCCAGATTAAAGCACTCCTTAATCTGCAGCCTGGTGGTTCCTCTGCTGCTGCTGTCACGGTTGCTTCAGAGCTACCACTCCAGAGCCATGATGAGAGTGACAGCCCAGCTTCTGTGCACCCTGTTGCTAACCAGCATGATGAGGACGCACTATCAATTGCGGCCTCCGGGAATCTCTTTACTGATGATGACGCAAGGGGACAGGAGGAACTGGACCTCTCCTCGGGGTCGGACTCTCATGGGTCGTGTGCAGACTCCTTGAGGGAGGCTGAGGCTGGTCTTTCCACAGTTAAGCAGGCAATCCAATTGGCCATCTCACGGCTTGGGTTGGATGCTGCCCCTGTAGAGGCTACTCCCTCTAATGCCTTTTTCAAGCATGCTCCACAGCCATCTGCCTTCAGGGTTCCACCCTCTGAACCATACATAAATGAACTTCAGAGGTGTTGGCCAGACCCCAAGGCTTTCCTCCACCTGCCGAGTGACTGCAGGGCTTTGGCTGCCATGAAGGACGCCGCCCAATATGGCCTAGATCAGATGCCTGCCATTGATGCTTCCATCGCTTCTCTGATAGTGTCTCCGGATGAAGCCCTTAGACCTGATGCCCGTTGTCCACGCCCACAGTGTAGAATCACTGATGACCTTCTGACCAAGAGCTATGATATAGCGGCTCGGATGGGGCGTATTGGGAACTCCTTATCCCACCTTGTTCTGGCTCTGTCACAGACTCTCCAAATTACTGGAGCAGATGCCCAGACGCAGAGCCTGAGTGACACTTCACTCCAGGCATTTGCATTCATGTCCAGAGAGCTTGGTAGACTGATGTCCACATTGACATTGGCCCGGCGCCAAGTGTGGCTTGCCCAGTCCCCCTTGTCAGAGGGATGTAGAAAGACACTCCGCACGCTACCTGTCATTGCCCAGCAAGCTTTGGAGCGCAGTGTGCAGGTGAACAAAGTCAAGCAACAGTTTGCTGACTTACGCCGGGCACCTTTACCTAAACCGAGACCCGATAGCACTCCTCGCTCTGCAGCCAATGTTCAGGGTTCCTCCAGAGCTGGCCGCTCCTCATTCCAGCAGGGCTATTCCCCTCGAGCTCCTCTGCAGCCTGCCTTTCGGACGCCAAAGGATGGGTCGGGGCGCCTGCCGCCCGACCTCCCAAGCCGCCAAAGGTCGTGGGAGTCGGACCTGACTCCCTAGAGCCACGCCCCAGCCGGTTCTCCCCACAACATCTAAGCCACTGGGAGGCCTTGACCTCAGACCCTTGGGTGTTGTTAACTCTGTCCAAGGGATACAGTATTCAGTTCAGATGCCAACCCCCCAAGTTCAACGGGGTCAGGATGACTGTTGTCAAGGACCCCCAGAGGTGTCTGGCTCTAAAGCGGGAGATTTCAGTGCTTCTGGGGAAGGGCGCCATCGAATGTGTAAAAAGTTCAGACCAATCGAGAGGGTTCTACTCGACTTATTTTCTTGTTCCGAAGAAGGACGGCAACTTTCACCCAATCCTCGATCTGAGACGGCTGAACCAGTTCATAAAGGTTCTTCATTTTCACATGCTGTGCACAGCAGATGTTCTGCAGGTTGTCTCAGAGAAAGATTGGTTTACAAGCATCGATTTGAAGGATGCATATTTTCACGTGCCAGTGGCACCCCACCACAGGCAGTTCCTCCGTTTTGCCTTCGAGGGGCAGTCATACCAGTTCTGCATGCTCCCCTTTGGGCTCTCACTTGCCCCTCGGATCTTTACAAGGTGTGTCGCAGCGGCACTTTCACCTCTGCAAAGCTGGGGCATGCGGATTCTCCCTTATCTGGACGATTGGCTCATATGCTCCGCAACCCGGGAGCAGGTCATCTACAACATAACGACTCTTTTGGCTCATGTGACCCAGTTGGGGCTGACTGTGAATTTTGCAAAGAGCTCTCTAGTTCCCAGCCAGCGAGTCGTGTCCATCGGGGTCGTCCTCGACTCGGTGATGATGAGGGCCTCCCCCTCCCCTCAGAGGGTGGACGACATCCTCAACCTTGTCTCACGTGTTCAGAGGGGCACAAGATTAACATACGGTCTATTTCTCCGGCTGCTGGGAAAGCTTACAGCAGCATCATCGGTCATCCCTCTGGGACTTCTCTCATTGCGCCCCTTGCAGGTGTGGGTCAATGGGTTGGGCCTCGATCCCAGGAGGCACCAAGGCCGAATGGTGATGGCCTCAGGCAAGTGCCTTCGGTCTCTCAAACCCTGGAGAAGCAGGGCTTATCTCTCCAGCGGCGTTCCCTTGGGCTCTCTTCCTTCCCGCCGGGAGGTGGTGGTGACCGATGCCTCCCTCTCGGGCTGGGGAGCTGTGTGGAACCACAGGACGGTCAGGGGAACCTGGAGTCCTCAGCAGAGGTCCGAGCACATAAATGTGTTGGAGCTGCGTGTGGTACACTTAGCTCTCAGGTACTTCCTCCCTTTCTTGGATAGAAGGCATGTCCTTGTTCGATCAGACAACACGTCGACAGTTTATCATGTGAACCACCAAGGAGGGACAAGATCCGGTCACTCCCTACGGGAGGCTCAGCGGCTCCTTCACTGGGCCTCACCTCGCCTTGCGAGTCTCAGGGCAATGCATTTGCCAGGTGTGCAGAACACCGCTGCAGACACGCTTTCTTGCCAAAAGCCCCTTCCTGGGGAGTGGAGAATTTGGCATCCTCACCTGGAGCGCCTACAGTTGCATGTTTGGCCCCTGAAGGGCCAGGCTCGTTACTGAATTCTTGTGATCAGGCTGTTGTACAGACCATAATCAATGCTCGTGCATCCTCAACTAGGATGCTGTATGCTAACAGGTGGAAAAATTTTTCTGCTTGGTGTGAGGGTCAGAATGTGGACCCAGTGCTTTATTCTCTACCCATACTGCTTAAATATCTGCAGATGTTACTTAACAAAGGCTTGTCTGTCTCCACCATAAAGGTGTATGTCGCTGCTATCTCGGCTCGACATGTTTTTGTGGACGGTCAATCTGTGGGGTCACATGCTCTGGTGAGCAGATTTCTGAAGGGTGCTCTCCGGTTGCGGCCTCCACACGCTGTTCGGGTGCCCTCATGGGATTTGCCTGTCATCCTAGAAGCCTTGTGTTCTCCTCCGTTTGAACCCCTGGAACAGGCTGACCTCAGATGGCTGTCTGGTAAGACTGCCTTTCTTCTCGCTATTGCATCTACAAAGCGGGTTGGTGAGCTTCACGCCCTGTCCATTGCCAGGGACTGTTTGCGGTGGAATTCTGATGGATTGGGGGTTACCATGTGGCCCAACCCCTCTTTCCTTCCTAAGAGGCTTTCGCCCCACAGTCAGGGGTAGAAGAACTGTCTCCTAATGCTGCCTTACTTTCCTGTTCGAGCTCTGAAACATTATATAGAGGTATCTGCTGGGTTTCGTAAGTGATGCTCTGTTTGTCTGTTATGGAGGGCACAGGAAGGGTTGTGCCTTGTCTAAACAGAGGCTCTCGCATTGGATTATTGATACTATATTTCATGCGTACAGACTCGCGGGCCTTCAGATCCCCCCAGTGAAATGTCATTCGACCAGGGGCGTCTCCACTTCATGGGCTGTTTTGAAGGGCGTTCCGCTGAATGACATCTGCGCTGCGGCTGTGTGGGCTTCTCCCTGTACCTTTGCCCGCTTCTACAGAGTTAATGTGGCCGCTTCCCATCCTGTGGCAGCTGTCTTGTCTGCCCCTTCGGTCTGCAACTGAAACTTGGTAAGTGTGGATTCCTCATGACTTTGTTGGTATAGGTCATCCAGGTATTTCATACCGTCTCTGGCAGTCAGGAGGAATAAAATAGAACGAGAGTTACAAATGTAACTAAGGTTCTATGAATTCTGGATGACCGCCAGAGTTCATTGTCACTTGGAATCTTGACGAGAAGATTCTGTAGGAGATGATCACTGGGTGCCAGCCTCTATCAGGTTGCTTGCGTCACCCAGGTCAAGTGACCTTGTTGGTATTATGTCTCGATCTGTGCATGCGCGTGATGGTTATCCAGGTATTTCATACCGTCTCTGGCGGTCATCCAGAATTCATAGAACCTTAGTTACATTTGTAACTCTCGTTTTATCACATGACGAGACAAAGACGCAAAGAGCATTTAAGTGTGAATGGAAAATATGCACTTCATTAAATGTGTACAACTGCAAAAGATAATCAATTAGTCACAATATTCAGCAGAGAAGTTCAAACACCATTTCCTGTTATTAGGTGTCACTCACAAAGCTATTCAGGCACAGCATTAGTGTTAATTACACAGTACAATGACAGGAGCATCCTGGTGCTGCTACAGAGGGGAGATGTTGGTTGCAATATTACATTTCAGATCACACCTTCAGTGGACTATACCCTCACTTCAGCTAATAAGGCTGTAAACACCAGACTGTCACACAAAAACACACACACACGCAGAGTAAGTGGGAGGACAAATGATGCTGGGAGTGTGTCTCTGCATATTCATTCTGTGCAGAGGAACAGAGAGTAAACACATTTCACAATAAATATTATCAGCTAATGTCTGTTTCCTCTTTTCAAAAAGCCTGGTGCAGTCACACACACACACACACACACACACACACAACCACGGATGGATATCTGTGTCATGTTTATAGCAAAAAGTATCAATCAATCATTTCCTACAGAGAATGAAAATAAACTTGCCCCAAGCCAGTGTGTGTGTGTGTTTGCCTGTGCATACTGTACATGCACATCAGAACCATATGAAGTCTTCAGGCTCAGAAGAAAATCACCAAGCAGCACAGCTGAAACATTGAAAACTGATATTACCATTTGCATAATGTTTGCATTTGTGCACAGAAGTTCTGTCACATCTGTTTCATTTAAAATTCTATTGTTCTTAATATTCTGTAGGCAACAAGGGCAATGTAGCAATACAGAAACTATTTTTTTTCTGCTCTGTGATAAAAGCCTACTTAAAGATGAGATCCAGGAAGTCCTGCTTGAGCTATGTACATGTAGACAACCACAGGAAAAAAACACGAAGGCAGTCCATCTGTTGGTAAATTGCACGAGAAATTTATTCTTCAAGCAAGGGTAAACAAACTCTATGGGCCATATCTTACGGTCGGCGCAAAGCGCCAGGCGCAATGGGCAGGCCCAGTGGATTTAATTTATTCAAGGTGTGTCCAAATCCTCTTTTGCCGTCTCCCCCGGGAGGCGCGAGTGATATTTTGCCATGCCACGCCCACTGTGCCACCGGCGCAAAGCAGCAAACACCTATCAGGTGTGCCCAAGTGCCTCATTAATTCACCGGCGAGTTTAGGCTGAACCATAGGGCTGAACATGCAATAAACCAATCATAGAGTCGGCTCTCATTACGTATAAGAGGTAAATGCGCTGACAGCCTAAGCAGTGGCAGTATGACCTCCGAGTCACAAGGAGGAAGCTAAGAGAAAAGATTTTCGAAGCGAGGAGACCGATCTCCTGGTTCGAGAAGTGAAAGCATGAGAGCGTGCAATATATGAAGACAGCAGGACGTATCCAAAGCAGCTTCACATGTGAATAGTTTATTTTAGGGGTGGAGGTTTAGCTCAGTTGGTAGAGCATCGACCACATGTACTGAGGCTGGTAGTTTTCTGCAGCGGCCGCTGGTTCGACACCTGCTTTCAGCCTTTTTGCTGCGTGTCATCCCTTCTCTCTCTGCCCCGTTTCCTGTCCACTCTTCAGCTGCACTGTCTAATAAAGGCACAAAATGGCAAAAAATAAAAAAAAAATTTACATGAACACCTGCAAAAACCATTACAATAAATGAACCGCAAATGTCATGCAGACTGGTGTATGTCTTACAGTGAAGCACCTTGAAATTGCGTTGTATTTTATAATTAATAATTACTTCCCACCTAATCCTCTTCTCCTCCCATCCTCGCTCCTCTGTCCCGCTAGGAAACAATCAGAAAGAGTTTCTGAAATTTGAAGTGCGCAAAATTACACACAAATATATCCAACCAGCTCCAATAAAAGCAGACATTCTTCTCTCTGGGTCAGACCGGACTCATGCGGTCATGTCTTATACATTTAGTATGTTATAGATAATAATTTTTAATCCTTGTTTTTCTGGATCACAAGAAACAGACACAAACAGCTGTCATGCTGACTCGTCTGATTTAAGACGATCTGACAGCTGTGACCCGTCCCATGCACACTTTACAGGTCAGTTTAGATTTATTAGGCTTTATAATCATAAAATAATATATTTTTCCTCATTATTGAGTTTATCTTTAAAGACACACACGCGCGCACGGCTATTTAACATTAATGAAAGGTGTTCTGTGTTGTCTTGTCTTGTGGAGACTTGAGCCAAACGTGAGACACGCGCACGCTGTTAACTTTAATATACTTGCTGATGGATAACATGTTCAAAGGGCACTTTAACAATCAACAAGCGCATTGCGCTTTAGACCAGCTAAAAGCTGGAGACACAGGAGACACAGGTCTCCACAATCACAGAACACCTTTCATAAGCGTTAAACAGCTGTGTCTTTTAAGATTAACTCACTAATAAGGGAAAATAAATTATTTGTAATTATGAAGCCTAAACAGACCTGTAATTTGAGCACGGGATCACAGCTGTCAGATTGTCTTTATCAGATGAGTCAGCATGACAGGTATCTGCCTGTGATCCAGAAAAACAATGATTGAACAATTATTATCTATAACATACATGACACAATATTTGACCGCAGGAGTCCTGCCCAACCCGGAGAGAAAACGGCGTGTGTGCTCCTGTCGTAGCTGGTTGGATATAGCCGTGCGTAATTTTGGACACTCCAATCTTCAGAAACTCTTTCTGATTGCGTTGTAATGGGGCAGAGGAGGAGGACTGGAGGAGTAAACACCAAAAAAACAGTGTGCATGTTCTTCGCAAAGAAACCTGTTAAAGCAGAGAGATCTAATGTATTTTTAGGGAATGAGGAGCTTGAACTGGTAACGCAATTCAAGTACCTTGGAGTGACACTAGATCCAACACTAACATTCAAAACCCATATTAAGAAAGTCTCAAACACCATTAAGTTCAATCTCCAGAACTTTAAGCAAATCAGACCTTTCCTAACAACCGGTGCCGCCATGGCGTACCTGCACTGCATGATCTTATCTCACGTTAACTACTGCTTTTCCAATTGGTCCTTTACAGGTGTCACAATTCTCTCACCAATC
>JAJHUR010103587.1:2626-16244 GCA_027495735.1 Lutjanus campechanus
GTATGTGTGTGTGTGTGTGTGTGTGTGTGTGTGTGTGTGTGTGTGTGTGTGTGTGTGTGTGTGTGTGTGTGTGTGTGTGTGTGTGTAGCCCCAGCAGGGCTGATCAATGACAGCAATCCTTTCAACTAATCCCAAATCCAGAGCAGCGCACAAACAGCAGGGGCGTGGCCTTTGTGATCCGGGGGCAATTTCACAGGCGCTGGCTGGAAACGACATCCTCATTATTTGCACTGTTTATTTTGTGCCTAAATACCTCATAAGAAGACCTTTACAGCTAATTAGTTGTGTTAATGTTCTCATATATGGCTAATTTACAGGGGGGGGGGGGCATAATCTACTTTTGTCTTTATCCCGTATAAAAAGGTTTTCATTGTGAGTGGGGAAAGTCATTTGACAGGTCACTAATTGCAGAGGCTGTTTGACAGATCAACAAATCTGATGACTCATATTTTGTTCAAACACAAAAGGTCCTGATGTTTGCTAACTCATGAGCTCATCCTGGCTATTGCAGTGACAATATGTGGATAAAGGATGACTCTGTTTGTTAAGGTTAATGGACACCCATGTCCAAAGATATAAAACATTTCATTTTATAGACATATGTGACAGTAAAGCAGTGACACGGCAAAAATAACCACCTTGTCTGAGTCTGCAGCCACAGTAGCAACTCTGTGAGGCTGGACTTGAGCTAAATGCTACAATGCTCACAGTGACAAAGCTAACACGCTGATGTTTGGCAGGTAAAATGTTCATCATGTTATTAGTTTAGCTTATTAGCGTGCTAATATTTGCTAATTAGCACTGAACACAAAGTATATTAGTTTTGAGGCTTTTTGGTCATAACATAAGTGATAATTTCACATTTTTGTCTTATAAAAAGAAGTTCATTTAACTTGTAGTTTATGTAGAATTGAGGGTAAGAACAGCTCAGATGTAATGAGCAATATTCCACACGAACCAAATCTAACTGTTACAAGAAAATAAAGAACAGTTCTGACTCTTTAAATGTTCAGTTAGTTTTTCTAGTAAAGGTCATTAAAGCAAATCACAAATATAATAAAGCTTTTAAAGACCATTTTGCCTAAGAATTCAAACTAAATGCTTTGACATAATCTGTTAAATCAGATATAATTATAGGCGATATTTATCGCTAATATTTGCCAGTACCGATACAGACCAATGCAGCTGTGATAGGCCAATACTGACCAATAATTTATACATTTTATTAATTCATTTATTGCATTATCATCATTGTTTTTGCATACATGTAATTTGTAATATGATATTAGGTTGTAACTGTTACTTGGTGTCACAAAGCTTCAAACTAGAGCCCGACCGATGTGAGATTTATCTGTCAGGTTCTACTTTAAACTGTTTCAGCATAGTTGAATAACAAAATGAATCTTCACTAGGATGCTAGTCTCAGCCAACTCATCACCCAGATGCTACAACAAGTACAACAACAATCCTACCCTACTGTATGTAGCGTCCATGACTTCATAGCACCCAAATGGGACAATCCAAGGGGCATGTGAATGCAACAGCAAACTGAAGCACTGGACAAATTTCAACCCAATGAGTAATTATCAGTGTGCAAAATACCCCATATAGTGCTCCAGTGTTATGTTAAGTTATCTTTTTTTGGCCATTTTTTGCCTTTATTTGATAGTGCAGCTGAAGAGTAGACAGGAAAGGGGGCAGAGAGAGAGGGGATGACACGCAGCAAAGGGCTGCATGCGGGAGTTGAACCAGCGGCCTCTGCAGAGGACTGACAGTCTCCATACATGGGTCAGACACTCTACCAACTGAGCTAAACTTCCGCCGATTTTCTGTATTTTATTTTTTGTTGAAGCAGAAAAGAAAATCCATTGCTTTTCAGGTTGTACAAGGTAACGCAAGGCTTTCCAAACTACATAACCATGAATGTCTGTACAACATTTTCTTCCAGTGTAAACGGACGATGTTGAAATGTTTTACTGGATAAGTGGAAATGACCTTCTGGTGGTGCTAGATGAAAACTCTCAAAACACTCACCAAAGTCATTAAGTTTCATTCAGTGCTGCCAACCAATTTCAATGGAACATATCTAAAGCCTGCTCAAAAAGTCACAAGGTTACTTCTTCTCTTATCTGGCAATACCGTCGCTTGTACCAATCCGCACTGGGGCTGTGACTAGCAGTTATTTTCATTATCAATTGATTATTTTCATGATTAATCATTTAGTCTACAAAATGTCAAAACTCTGAATGACTCTGAATAATGCTCATCACTACTTCCCAGAACCCAAAGTGACATCTTCAAATTGCTTCTTTTGTCCAACCAACAGACCAAAACCCAAACACTCTTGATTTACAGTCATACACGACAAAAAAAAAAGAAGAAGAAAGCAGCAAATGTTTGACGTTTTTGCTTGAAAAGTGACTAAAATTATTAATTGACTGCCAAAACAGTTGTAAATGTATTTTCTTTCAATTGAATAATCAATTAATCGATTAATCTTTGCAGGGCAGGTCCAAACCACACACATGTGAAAACTCAAAGGAAATACTTCCTTTGAGAAATCTATCACAGTGAAGAATCGTTGGCAAAAATGACGATCTTGTGTCTGACACTGCACATGTCTGGAAAGTCTACTACAGCTTGGTTAGAGCTTGGTTGGGGTTAAGCCAACCTCACTACTCCAAAGACTACAATGACAGCTAACGGACATAGTAGAGCAGTGAGCTGAGAGTGCCGCGTGGCTGCCTGAAATCTTTGGTTTGCACCCGTCTGAATGGGTCGCCAAAGTGCTGAGCAAACCTTTAAGATAAAGAGGAGATTAGTTGCTGTCAGGGCGCTGGCTGGATGTGAGTACAGCGAATGAAGAGGCATTAAAGCCAGACAAAGCTGGGCTACACTGGCCTGACGCCACTTCCTCTACTGCACGCGTACGCACACACACACACACACTCACACTCACACACACACCAAAACCGACTCATACAAAACCTGCAAGCAAGCAAATGCTTGCACAGGGTTAGCAATTAATGAGGGCTCAGGGCACCCAAATGCCCTTTAAAGTTTAAAAAATGCTTATGAAATAAAAAACTGTTGGAGAGACAGAAAAGATAGCATCCACTCCCATTTTTGCTTGTGCATTTCTTTGTTTTTGTTTTTCCCCCATTTCACCCATTCTTGAGAATTGGGACAAATCCTGTCCTACCAAAAAACTTCTTCAAGGATTTGTATTTATATGAAATACATGTAATTGGTTTTTAATTTCTAAACTTGCTCTGTGCCATAAACACTCCTGCCTCACACAAGAATGCACATTTTTAAACAATTTAAAAACATGTTAAAAGCCTTCAAAATGTAAAATGAACAATACCTACTGATAAGAATAAAAATGTTCTATTACAATAATCTAATAACAATAAGCTTTAAAATAAATTTGTTAATGAAAATGTTTGCCCTTCAAAGATGTGTCCCAGATGTCCATCAACCCCATCAGATTTTTACAAAAACATGATTTAATCAGGCATAAAAAGGGTAAGCTCAACCTTAAGGACCCCTGTCTCACTTCTTGGTTCAAACAAGGCAGGAATACTGTTGAAACACTGGTAAACTTTCTAATTGTTTTGACAAATTCATTAAATAATATTACTCAGATGTGTCTCAACCACAACTCTGCAGCCCTTCTAAATCAAAGCTAAATAAGAATTTTGGTTTAAAAATGTGTATTTTGATCAGCATTAAAAGAACGCTTAACAACTTTAAAAAATGAAATGGCTGCTCACTACGACTGTGGTGAAATGGAAAAATAAAACATTTTGTCAACTCCGTAAGATGTCACTTGACGTCTACATTTAATAAAAGATCGAATAAAAAATTTAATTGCAAGGAAGTTGGCCCATTACAAGGCTTAATAGTCATGAGTTTGATCTTTTAAAATATATTTTCCCAGCATAATTGAGTAAAAATTTAAACCCCCTCAAATAGTTTTGTCCCACTTCTCAAGAATGAATCATTTAATTGTTTGACCAGTCTTTTTTTTTTTCAGTTTCCACTTCATGTAATTTTTTACAGTGTATTCAGGGTTTGAAAAAAGGAGGTGTTTTTGGTCAGAAAACAATCAAGGACAGAGCCTGAAGCTATAGAATCCACTGACACGGTGCAGTCTGCAACAGACCCCACACAAACCACCATGTCAGCAAATTATTAACCAACCAACAGGGTAAAAAAAAAACTACACAATAGCACCAAGGAGGGTGGGGAGGCTGAGGACAAAGAAAATAGCACTTTCACAAATTTCCATCATTGGGGGAAAGTTAAAACAAATCTCAGACGTGCAATTTTATCTACAAATATTAAGTGTAAACATACTGTTTGTACTGACACAAAAATGAGCAAAGCTTACAACAAACTCCACAAGGGGGACAAAAACGGCCCTCTGTAGGACCCTTAATTTCACACCCGGATGAAAATTATGTGAAAAATCTGTAGGTATTCATCCTCTGCCATATCCAAAGAACACATGCAGTAAAATAAAGCCGAGTGAAAACTGTTCTCATCAAGGTGATAAGTGATGAATGGGTGTTTGACCACCACAATCTGTCATTTCTTTATTTTTCACAGCTCCAAAAGCTCTGCGGGACACAATGGGCCCTCTCTCAGCAGCATCATGGAGAAGAAGCTCGTTTGTAATTATGTAAGGCCCACTTACACATAAGAGTTGATAAACGCTAAAGGCAGAGCGAGAACAAAGAGTTAGCTGTTAGGCTGCAGCCAGTCCTCAAACGCCCACCCACCCCGTTAACAACACACACACCAGCACACACACGCAAAAAAAAAAAGACAAGGGCACGCAAAGTCACACTTACGTTGAAGCATACAAAACAAAAGAACAAGCAGCTTTTTCTTTCAGTGAAACAGATTGAGTGAGCAGGAAAATAGGTCTAAAAGCTCTGGTGCCTAATGTGTGTTTGTCCTGTTCAGTCTGCTGAAATTGTGAAGGGTAAATAGAGGGCAGAAAATGAGCATACAAGGTTCTATATAACCTAAAACAAATGAGATATTGATTGGGAAGAATAGAAGGTATTTCTCTTATTTGGCATGTTCATTCTGCATTTTAGACCATGGTCTTTGAGGCTATGCCTTGATGGCTGATACGGGCACTTGATTTAAAGCCCTATTTGAAGACTGATAATAGTGTATTATAAGTACATAATCTTTAAAGGAGAAATATGATTCAAAAATGAGCAATAGTGACCCATAGATGGTATATTAAATGGGCTGAATCCCTATAATAAACCATCTACAGTTAAAGCAAGTTGTTTACTCCATGTTTAGCCCATTAACCTGAAAACAAAAGCCCTCTGCTCCAAAAATACACACTTTTGAGTTGGAGTTCAGTGACTGCCTACCAAATTCTATTAACATATTGCTCAGTTTAACAGTTATAAACATCTGCTCCTTCTAAAACATTATTAATGATTCCATACGACTCATAAACAAACACTAACTCATTCTGCGAATGATTCGGCATCAATTTTAACCCTGATAAACATGGAACGGGCAAACAAACGCAGTTATTCCAACCCAGAATGAAAATTTTCAAAGGATACCACAGCTCTCGTGCTGTTACAAATTAGCATGTTTCCTATATCTTAGCTTATAGGCTTATCATGGTCATTTAGTAAAGTAAATATGTCACATATTTCTTCTTTAATTTGACATTCCTAATATTGTACCATGTAAAAGAAACTGCACACATAAACACCTTCAAATATGCAGTTGTGTATCAGGTATTGCTGTACATGTTGGGCAGTAAAATATTACTTCCTAACACGTTACAGTAATGGGATAACTTTTTCTGTAATTAGTACTGCGTTCAGCTTGCTAATGTATGCTTACACTCAAGAATTACCTGCTACAGACCGTTTTCATGGCAGCCATATTGATATGAAATAGTCACAGGTGTTACCAATGATATGCTCAAATTAGTGTAGCAGGGCCTTTTCAGTAAGTTAACATGCACTATAGCAGCTTCTTAACCTTAATTAATGTTGTTGGTAACACCTGTGTTGACTCTATTATTTCAAGTCAAAATGGCTGCTGTGAAAAAGGTCTATTGTTCAGAGTTGACAAACCTGCAACTTCACTGTAAAGAGGGTGGTGTGCAGTCACCGCTAACATTGAGCTAGCAGTTGACAGTCAGCAAATGCTTCCAAAAAATAGGCTAGCTGCCTGTTAAATTCTACCATTTTTAATTATCTCCTTCACTCAGAAATGTGTGTTTTTCATATATTAATGTCCTCTAAAATGTCTGACCTTAACTATTCAGATTAAAGCATACTGCGGGTAAGCTAAGTTTGGTAGGTAACAAATTTAAAAACCAGTTGCTGTAATGCAGGAAAAGAAACCTCAAGAGGACCTGTCAGTACAGACAGTGAGAGTTAGCATAAGCTGTCAGTCACTGCCAGTTACAAGCTAACAAGCTAACAAACAACATAAACATATAAACTACACTTACCCTTCCAAAATGTCTGTAGTAGTTCCAATTGTGGTGCAAAACACACTCCTCATTTGGCTCTGGGTCTGACTGAAGCTCAAATATATATGGCTGTCCATGTTTCCTCTAATGCTAATGCTAGCTATCGTGCTGCTCACTGCTCTTCCCCCGGTCAGACTAACACAAGCAGTGATGGTGGGCGGCTGCATGGCTAAAGTTTCTCAGTGACAGAGAAAAACTGCTTTGGGCCACTTTTTAGACATTTTTAATACTATTTATGTGGGAAAACCATGTTAAACAAAATTCAATTCAATACAAAATCATAGCAAAGTATTTTTTACATTCACATGCTTGGAGGGGAACTTGTCCAGCTCTGTTGCTGTATTAGCTCATCATTAGCTATATAGCTATATCTAAAGTCATTTAGTTGGATATAAATATAACATATTCTGATTACAGTTATATGCATGTACTGTAAAGTAGGTGGTTTGCCACACACCAGCTCAGTTTCATGCAGACATTAAATGCATTATTTGCTCTTCTAGTACTTACAAAAATAGTGAAACAGATAAATAAATGGGAATATATTTCATTTCAAGTTTTTTTCCTGTTTGAGCAGCATCTGATATATCTGAATTATACATGTTTGTTACATTTTAGTGTTACTAAAATGTGTCTGTAGCACAGAAAAGTCAAGAACTGTCAGGTACTGAAAGTGGCATCAAATGCCTGGACAAATCCATAGCCTTCTTTATTTCTTTAAAGCTGCAATAGCGGTATTCTGATAGTAGTAGTGCTCAGTATTTTTCTATAAAATATGAATCATAACAATGTGTAGGCCTAATGTGAGACGGTGCCACCTGTAATGACAAACCCACAGAGACTTATCACCTGACTCTGCAGTTCCCCACAGAGCAACAGAGTGTTTTAGCCTATTGATTTGGTTTCCTGAACCCTGTTTCCAGCCTCAGCGAGCAGTTGTTTTCAGTGAAAGCTCTGATAAACACTTAGTGCTACCTGTCCAGCACCACAGCAGACAGAAAACATTAGCAAAATCAAGAAAATCAATGAAGAGAGGACAACTGATTGCTAACACTTCAACTTTATAAGGCCATAATATGTCCAGCATGTGTGTTTCTGTGGAGTTCTGCAGCTTTAATCAGCAATTCACTGGTTTAAATAATATTTTTACTATTTTTAGACTGTATTTTTAGGCAAAATTCTACATGTGCTAAGTGTTGTTGATAAAATTAACACTTGAGAAGTTTGGTTTATATTATTTCTCTATTATTAACTGAATAAAATGTTTGTTTGTTTGTTTTTAGTGTTGGTACTGAAATTCACATATCACATACGTAGGTACTAATGTAGGAAAATGTCAAATGACATCCAGCCTCTAGCTTTCTCATTGTTAAAGGACCTGTGTGTATAGTGTCATCTAGCAGTAAGGTTCTAGATTGCAACCAGCTGATGACCGCTGGCCTCACCCTCCCCTTCCAAGCATGTAGGAGAACCTACAATAGCTGTGAAACTCACTAAAAAATGCAAAAGGAACTCCGTGAAAGGGGAACCACACCCTTTGTTGATGTAAACGTCTCATTCTAAGGTAACAAAAAACACGACGATTCTTATTTTCAGGTGATTATAAATGAATGAAAACATACTTATGAATATTATATTACATTTCTGCCATATTCTGCCAGTAACATGTAGCATATTTACTATAGCTAATCAAACAACTGAATGGTCATTTCTGGAGATTTACAGAAATCAGAAACTGTTTCTGATTTCTGATTTCTGTAAATCTCCAGAAATGACCATTCCGTTGTTTGATTAGCTATAGTAAATATGCTACATGTTTGAATTTTCTTTTTAAATAATTGTCACACATGTTGCACACACAACATACAGTAACAAACCAGAGGTGGAAAACTCTCGCATCCCACTCCCACTCACTCACCCACCCACTCACTCTCTCCCTCACACACTCCAAGCTAATTGGGAGTCACCCCTCGCTGACCTCCCCTCGTCCACAGAAAAAGACATCGCCATGACAGCAGAGTCTTGCTCATTATCCCCAACAAGGGTCGTCCTTGTTAGAGCCCAAACCGCCAGAACGCACCTGGCTGACATCACGGGGGGAAAAAAAGAAAAAAAAACAACAACCCTGAGTCCCTGTTGCCACGGCAACCACAACTTGGCAACCGTGACTTGGCAACGTCCCACTCCACGGGGGATTGATTGGGTGAGCAATGCAGTGAGAGGTGGATTAGGAGGAGTATTATTGTCTCCCTCGGTGCAGAGGGACACGCGGGGTCTGAGCTCTGCCAGACACTGAGAGGATGGTGGACTCACTGAAACAATGATGACAGCCCTGGCCTGAACTTGGCTTAACACCGAGATGAAAGATGCCTCTCATTTATCCATTACTCATTAATTTGCTAATGTGCTGCAGTGATTAAAAAAAATAGCGTGGTGCTCGTCTGGCTGAGCAGACTGAGGCTGATTCCGTATATATAGATTTTTTTACTGCTAAATTGAACTAAATGATATTATTCAACAGAGCAGAGTGAGACAGGTTTAGTCGTATTTTCACCACAGTGTCCATTTGATGCACAACCAAATAGGAGCCACAGTATATATAGGTGCAGAGTGATTTTTACAGTTACAAAGTGCACACTCAACCATTGAGTGAAATGAGCAAAACTCAAGTGACAAAATGACGCGTCCGACAAACAACCATTACCCTCTCCACGGCTCCTGCTCTGCTCCTCTCTCCTCTTAGGGCAGAGGAGAAGAGGGAAAACCACTCAGTGCCCGAGACAGGGAAGCAAAGTGCAGCTGTTATTTGTCATCATCCATTAGTGAACCGGCCGGGCCCACAAGTGGAAGCTGCTGAGAGAGGAAACGGTCTGAGGTCATTCTATCATCGGATTTTTGCACCTGATCAGTGCTGTAGGTACCAGTGCACTGTGTATACAGCGTGGGTCAACACTGACTGGTGGACCTCCAGCAGTGACTTCATTCACATGTACTCAGGATTTACTGTAGTTCTTCACCTGGTTAGTCAAATAACCTGGTTTCTCTGTATTGATTGTTTTTACATGCACAAAGTTTCCAATACTATTGGAATATTACAATATTCAAAAGTTGCTAGGTTCTGATTTTGACAGGTCATGTGAAAAGCATATTCCGTTTGCAATTAGACCTTCTTCTGAATGTAGCATTCTTACATTTAAGACACTAAATAGGGCTGCAATTAACAGTTATTTTCACTGTTGATTAATCTATCATTTTCTCTTAATCAATTAGTTGTTTGGTCCATTAAAGGTTAGAAAATAGTGAAAAATGTTTCAGTGTTTCCCAACGCCCAAAATGTCGTCCTCATCTTGTTTTGTCCACAACAAAAACTTAGTGTAACTTAGTGTAGCTCAAATCAGAGAATTTTGGCATTTTTTACTTAAAAAATTGTCTTAAAACAATTATTCAACTATCAAGATAGTTGTTATCAACAGAAGTAGCTCCAATAATGTCATGCTGTCTTTCCCTCTATACCAAAAATAACGAAATGTATTGTTGCTGTTTGATACCGGCATTCACTGGCAAACGTATACGAATACGGCACATGTATTCAGTCTGACCAGAAGCAGAAACAAACTCATATCCCCATTGGGGATAAAAAATGACCACAGGGGGATTTAATAAAGACTGAGCAAAATGATGACTAAATACAAGCTGTAGATTTGAAAAGCCAAACTAAGGGATTTGGCGAAACAGTAGAATATCATCTGCAAATATGCTAACATGCAACTGTGACTGACCAGGAAATGTAACTACATTAAAAACAGAAGTGGAACTAAAACCAAAATCTTGAGGGACTCGTACATGAATACTCCACACATCAGAATTTAGAGCTATACAGTCAAATCCAACAATAAGCAGTTTATGTAAGATAGAGAGACTGACGGTATGTAAGACCTTGGAGAGGTCAACAAACCAGGTCGCACAATGCAGTTATTCAGCATCATTCATCACTGTGTTGATAGCAGTAAATGTGCAGTGACCTAGCTGCAAAACCCAGTCCATGACACTGAAATTACTGGAGAGAAAGTCTTTAAACTATACATTATTTTTTTCCTGCTATGTCATTAGTCTGTTTTTTCATATATATACCACTCATTTTTGATAAATGGGACAAAACCATATTTTGAGGGAGTTCTCATTTGACATCTTACAGCGTTGACAAAATGTTACTTTTTTTCATTTCACAGCATAGTTGTAGTGATCAGCCATTTTATTTTTTAAAGTTGCTGAGTTCTCTTAATGCTAATCAAAATACAAATTTTACACCATAATTCTTATTTAGCTTTGATTTCGAGGGGCTACTGAGTTGTTGTGGTTGACACACATCTGATAGCAATATTATTTCATAAATTTGTCGAAAAGTAGAAAATTTACCAGTGCTTGAACAGTATTTCTACCTTTTGTAAACCAGGAAGTGAGACAGGGGAGCTAAGGATATAAATAACCCTTTTTATGCCTGATTAAATCTTATTTTTGTTATAAAAAAAAACAATCTGACAGTTGACAGAAATCTGGGACACAATTTTGAACAGCCAACATTTTCAGAAAAAACATTTTAAAACAAACATGATTTAAATGGCACATTTTATACCTTTATTATCAGTAGCTATTGTTAGTTTTCAATTTTGAAGGCTTTTAACATATTTTTAATTGTTTGAAGTCGTGAATTCTTGTCTGGGACAAGGGTGTTTTCTGGCACAGAGAAAATTTAGAAATTAAAAAAATTACTGACCAAAACATTTCATAAATTACATACATTTCATACATATAAATCCTTAAAGAATTTTATTATTGCAATTATTTATTTTAACCATCTATAACTGTTTACTGCTTTATCTTCTTGTATGTTGTTTTGAAAAGTGCTACATAAATGTGTCTTATTACTACAAGTAAACGTCGGCCATGATGTCCTGCTTTCTGCATCTCCCACTGTGTTTCTGCTCTGAACGCTTCAAGGAATAAAGAGGTTGTTGACCAGGCAACCTATCTTCTTCCCCATCTACTGACTGGATGGGGGGGGGGTACCAGCTGTGATATGAATCAGATGCTGCCATGATTGGAATACAATGACCTGGCAACACACAGTGTCTCTCTCTGTCCCTCTCGCCATGTGTCTCTCTTTCTGAACAAGGTTATCAGCAGAGATTATCGGGTTAGGACAATAGATGGTGATTCACAGTGGTGGTGAATGTCTCTGGCACAAAAGGACTGTGGTTGTTTTGGAAAAATTAATAAAGACATGAGAAATTGTGGGCACTCATAATTACCACTGTATATTATTATTATCACTAATTGTATTACAAGCAGTCAGAGAAAGACTTTGTACCTTGGAAATAATAAATAACGTCACATATGAGATATTATTAAAGGGACAGTTCACCTCAAAATCAGAAAATGATTTTTCAGCATCGTGCTATTTATCTCTCTTGATTTGTTTCTCAAAGCACCAAAAAAAATATATTTGAAAAATTCAATACCAATGCCTCTTTCCAAAAATTGTGACCTGGTTACTCAAAATAATCCACAGACCTTGTTGTGAACAGTTTCATGTAGGAACTACTTCCTTTCTAAAGGTGTTTTTGGACCCCAGGAACTTCTCCAAGTGTTGGACGCTGCCCTTTTTTTTTTATCGGTGCCGCACAGCAGAAAATGAACGGTCATTTTGAGAAACTTTTTTAGCACCTACTTTAGAGTAGGTACTCTCCCTGCACAAGAGGTACTTTGAGTGACGTACGTGCATGGTGATTGGTCCAGGTGTGAGTATATGTTGATGGGTCAAGACATGAGTCAATGCAGCCCCGGCAACCACCATTTTTTAAAAAACCCGTATAAACATTAGCAGCATAAACAACAACTCAAAAGAATGGAACAAAACATGAACAAATGGACCGACAGTAAAGTCCAGGCATTAGTGAGTGTCTGCACAACGGAAGGGATACAACAGCAATTTTACTCGTCAGAGCGGAACATAAACACCTTCGACAGCATCTCCTGTCAACTTGCTACATTAGGCATCAGCCACACGGCGAAGCAGTGCAGGGAGAAAATCAAGAAACTGAAACAGGATTATAAGAAAATAAAAGACGACGACAACCAAAGTGGATCTGATGGAAAAACATTATCACACATTTACAGCGCTGTCTTTTTCTCTACGCCTCGATGTGAAGAATGTGAAGTGCCGGGAACAGCCGAATGAGTTTACAGTAGCGCATCATCTAAACTTGCGCTTCTCCTTTCAAATTCCATTATAACCATGAAACCTGCAACGCACAACTGTTTAGTTGTTGTCATTGTTGCTGTATGTTGCACAGAAGAGAGGTTGCTCTACCAACCACCGACCGGCTTAGGTCATTTTAAGGTTTCTATTGGCGGTGCCAGTGCAAACAGAAAAAAAGTCCCTGAAGGTGTGTTGTTCTCAGGGAACTCCCTCGTGGAAGTTCCAGTAGATTCATCCGCAGAAAGGAGCTAGTTCCTGCATGAAAACCGCTCACAACCAGGTCTGTGGATTATTTTGAGCAGCTGAGTCATGATATCTGGAAAAAAAAAAACACTGCTGTTGAGTTTTTCAAATGTATTTAGTAGTGCCATTTAGTCCAATTACACTGGAGAGAATGCAGACATCTCCACAGCTGATATCTCCAAAACGCTGCGACTCCCACCAAAAAAATCTAGATGCACAAATAGCACTACACGCATGACGAAAAATGCTTTTTTGTGGGTTTTTTTGGGGGGGTGACCTGTCCCTTTAAATATTAACACATTATAACAAATGTGTTAAGTATTTACATGATCATAATTATTTGCAATACTTACATCACCATCATGAATTCCCCTGCTAAACACAGCTCCTCTTTTATATAATCTTACATAAATTCCACAGGGGGCAGAAGGAACAACATAACCACTCATAACAACTTTAACTTTGAAGTTTACTGAAGCCTGCTAATGCTGCTATAAAAGTGGGTCATATGATGCTTCATACTAATTAAGTATTTGTGAACACCCCCCCTATATACTTATACTTATATAGAGTATCTGTGGTAT
>JAJHUR010103595.1:0-14056 GCA_027495735.1 Lutjanus campechanus
TAAAAAAAGTCAAAATTCTCAGATTGCAGTTTCTTAAATGTGAATATTTTCTGGTTTCTTTCCTCTCTGACAGGAAACTGAACATCTTTGAGTTGTGGACAAAATGAGACATTTGAGGACGTCATGTTGGACTTTGATCTGTTGATTATTTTCTCAAGTTAGTAGGAAATGTTGATTGATTGATGATGAGAATGATCATCGTTTTTCGCCTTGTTCCACCTTTATCTCATGACACACATTTATCCGCCAAACGACGCCTGATGAAGCTGAAATTCAGTCCAACTCTAAAATGAGTCGTGAAGAAAATCAAAAATCAGGTCAGAAAAGAACAAAATCATTCGTCCAGACTAACTGAGGTAAACTGAGTCCTGCTGTTCTCTTTAACATCTGTTTACCTGATCGATTAATAAATTGTGTTCAATTTGAACTGCGACCTTACTTTTAGTCTGGTGGACTAAATTAAACTTCCTGTCTGATGGACAGGAGAACCGTTCCACGTGGAGAACCTCCTCCTGTCTGTGAAACAAACGTTTGATTCTCTGTAAATCATTCACAGTTTTATTAAAGCATCAATTAAACATCAGCTCAGTTCACTCATTATAAATGTGCAGAACAGTTCTCTCAATGTTCTCTCAACGTTCTACATCTGTCCGACAGGTTGTTTCAGAAATCGGAGCGGCTCTGAATCACAAACTTGAAGGTTCAGAGTTCAAAGAAAAGAAGCGGGAGGCGGGACCATCTGAGCGCACTCAGTTCTGACGATTAGGAGGCGACGAGTTGCTGAACGGCGTCCGTCTCGTCGCTCGCCGCAGCCTCACAGTCCTCAGCCGCGGCGTCGACAGCCACCACCGTCTCCTCCTGTTTGTAAGTCAGAGCGGGCGTCATGTCATCGTCAAACAGGATGGGCGGGGCTTCCTCTACGAGCTCCGTCCCCACACCATGCATGCGCTTCCTGTGTTGCTGCAGGTTACCGCTCCGGTTGAAGCGGGCGGTGCAGAGGTCACACGCGAACGGGCGCTCGCCAGTGTGAATGATGACGTGTCTGGCGAGCTGCGAGCGGCACTTCTTGTCTTTGCCGCAGATGTGGCATATGAAGCTTTGCGGCAGGCGCTCTCCGTTGGCGTGGACGACCTCACGGTGTCTCTTCAGGTGGCTGAGGCGTCTGAAGCTGCGGCTGCAGAAGTCGCAGCCGTAGGGTCGCAGCTCGCTGTGGATCAGTGAGTGACTCGCCAGCAGAGACTTGAATTTGAAAACTTTGCTGCAGATGGGACACGGGAACGCCTTCGCCGGCACTGAGCTCTTCCTGCGCCCGAGCGCGTGTGCCGCCTCGCTCACTTTGGCCCTCAGGTGAACACGTAGGTGGTGCTGCTTCAGGCAGGCGGCACGCTGGAAGCTGCGCGGACAGATGCCGCAGCGGTGAGGTTTGTCGCCCGAGTGGATGCGAGAATGAGCGGCGAGGAGCGCCTCAGATTTCAGCCGCTTCCCGCAGACATCGCAGGCAAATGGTGCATCAGGTGGCGAGTTCTCCTCACCGTTCAGTCGATTGGCGTGGACCAGGATCTTGTGGCGTTTGAGCTGGTACTGACGGCCGAACTTGCGTCCGCAGATGTCGCAGAGGTGCGGCCGCTCTCCAGTGTGCGTCTGGAAGTGGACCGCGAGCTGCGACCTGCACTTAAACTCTTTGCCGCAGAAGTCGCAGAGCAGTGAGCTCGAACGCTGAGGCTCGACGGCGCCGTTGACGTGGACGATCTTCTTGTGGTGCTCGAGGTCGTTGGTCCTCATGTAGGCTTTGGGGCAGAGGTCGCAGCGGTGAGGCTTCACCCCCGAGTGGATGACCTCGTGTGTTTTGAGGCGGGACCTGCAGTTGAAGGTTTTCCCACAGACGGCGCACAGCCACGCCTGCACCTCGCGCTGCTTCTCCAGCTTGGTGACGCCGTTGGGGTGCAGCCGGTTGAGGTGGTGCTGCAGGTTGTCACGGCGATTGAAGCGCAGCTCGCACAGGTGGCAGGCGAACGGCTTCTTCCCCGTGTGGATGAAGGAGTGACGCGCCAGACTCGACTTGTTCTTCATCACTTTACCACAAACGTCACACATGGTGCTGCCAGGCTCCAGCTTCACCATACGCAGAGGTGCACGCTGGGAGTCTGAGTCCAGCTGGACGTCCTCCAGAGCCGAGGGAGACGGATGAGAGGAGACGTCTGTTGGAGACAAACGGGGAGGACGTCAGAGAGCAAAGAGTTCAGACCTTTAAAGATGATTTCTGATCAGACTGATTTCTGTCTGCAGCTCAAAGTCATAAAATCAGAGAAACGATGAATACAAATCATATTTTCACCAAAGTGCTTGCTCGTGGGGGGATTGTTTCAATTGTTGGATGCAAATATAATTAATTATTGAGTGTGGTCCAGACCTGCTCTATATGTAAAGTGTCTTGAGACAACTTTGTTGTGAATTGGCGCTATATAAATAATTGACTTGACCATAAAATATGTTACAAATATACTGTATATATATTTTTTAGGGATGTCCCGATACCGATACCAGCATCGGTACTCGCACCGATACTGGCCTATTGTTCTGTACTCGTACTCGTCAAATACTCGCTCATGACAGCACCTGATACCTACTACAGGTCAGCCAGTACGCAGAACCAGGAAGAGGCGGCGCGGTTGCAAGAGCTTGAGCAAGTGGACGTGGTGTGTTTGGAGGAGAAAATAATGTAAGCTAACAGGCACTAACAGGCGGACCGCGGTCCGGGTCCGGACCCAGACGCCGTCCTATACGGACCCGGGATTTTTAGCGCACTGTGTTTCTTACATAGGTGTGGGTACTGAAATCTGGTATTAAACGGTTACATTATTCAAGACCAGAGTATTAATTTAAGTTCTGATGTAATTTATTATGACAGGGCAGCAGCGCCTGTCACAGCGTCTCCATGCAGTACGCACACACAGAGGTCAGTGTGTTTCTCTCACCCTGACTGTCTGATCTGTTGACTTTCTTCATCAGTATGATGTTTTATAAAGTCGCCCCAAAACCCAATTCGCGTTTTGTTTTGTTTTTCCATGTAATTTACCCGCGATTCAGTTTTCACAGCAGCAGAGAAGCTGCATGTGGAGGAGAGTTTATTAAAACAATCGAAACTAACATGATGCTGAATGACACCAACCAGCTGCACTTATAAGAGTAGACATCTGTATAAAGAGGCTTTTACATTAAACAGGAGAGTCTGTGTTTCTCTGTCTTCTCACAGCAGAGGGAACAGGTGAGGGAGGGGAGGAGGACAGATTGATCACTAATCAATCGCGGATGCCGTCTGTCAGAGAGACAGAGAGGGTCGTATCTAGAAGGGAACCCTAGACACGTGAAAGATCACGCAAGTTTGATTATTTTATCAGAAAACAAAGGAAACGAATCCCGCGAGAGTTTGTAAATAAACTGTTCCCTTCTAGACACGATGGAGAGCAGCGCTGCTCTAAGATGTTGTGGTTCAGATGTTTTAATGATTCACTGAACCACAGAGTCACTGAAACTCTGATCACTGACCTGCTGTGATGGAAAAAATACTCAGATCCTTTATTTCAGTAAAAGCATGAAAAAATAAAAAATCATAATTTAAATTTGTTGTCATGGTGTTATTAATTACTCGTATCGGTACTCGGTATCGGCAAGTACTCAAATGTCAGTACTCATACTCGGTCGGCAAAAAAGTGGTATCGGGACATCCCTAATATTTTTTTTTTAGCTAAATAAAATCACATGAATATAAAACTACAGAAAAATAATACAATATATTATTTATTTATTTCCATTAAAAATATAATTAATGAATAAATAAGCAAAGAATCACAAAACTACAGAAAAATCACCTAAAACTCAAAAACAGGAAGTAAAATTCAAATGAAATCTAATAAATACATTCATAAAATATTTATAGTAACATTTATATTTCAGTTTTCCTCACTCACCTCCCTCCGGTGGAGTCCAGGTGGGATCACCTGTGTCCTCCTCCACCTCCTCCACCACCTCCTCTTCCTCTTCCTCCTCTTCCTCCTCCTCCTCCTCCTCCTCCTCCTCCTGGTGCTCAGTAACAGGTGACACACGGCGGCGGCGGCGGCGATGGCGGCGGCGGCATTGAGCTGGACTTTGCTTGGCGGTGTTGGAGCTCTGAGGAGGCCGTCTCCTCTGGGACCTGGAGCCGGGCTCAGCCGGTTTGATGGCAGGTTTGATGGTTCTGGTTCTGGTCCGGTTGGTGGTGCAGTGTTGCAGCAGAGCACCACCGTCTGGTCCATCAGGTCTGACTGCAAAACACTGCAGCAGCATCGCAGACGAGCCTGCAGACAGACAGGAAACACGTCATGAAGGACATGTTAGTAGAGCTCTGAGATCTACTGACTCAGGTCAGATAGTGGAGCACAGAGTAGGGTTAGGGGTTAGGGTTTAGGGGTTCTGCTGCACACAACTGGAATAAACTACCAGCAGAACTGAAATCAGCCCCGACTGTAAACACTTTTAAATCCAGGTTAAAAACGTTTCTCTTTTCATGTGCGTATGGCTGAGCTCTTAAAGAGTTTTAAATTATAATTTATGGATTTGCACTCTTTCTTGTACTTCCTATATTCTTTTCTCTTTCTTTCTTTTAACTGTATTTTTAATATTTGCAATTTCTAATTTTTAAAAAACTTTTTAAAAAAAAATGTTTTTACATGTTCTTTTCTTTTTACATTTTCTGCTCTTACTGTTAAATGTTCTGTCTTTATGTAAATCACATTGAGTTGCCTGTTGGTATGAATATATAAATAAAGATGCCTTGTCTGCTCTTCAAACTTCTGACGTGGTTCAGTTTTATTTTACACAGTTTAAAAAATACAGAAAAATAACAAAGAAATAAAAGAAGCAAAAATTAAACAGTGAATGTGACCTGAGCGACTGTGAGCAGGTGTGTCTCACCTGTGTGTCTCCAGCTGAGCTGCTGAGTCAGCAGGTCCACCTGGACGGCAGCGTCTCTCCTCTCTGCTGAGTCGCTCTGACAGCCCACCTCCCTCCTGTCCTCCCTCCTGTCCTCCTCTGGACTCTCCCACTGACAGCCCACCTCCCTCCTCCTCTCCTCCTCCCCCTCTTCCTCCTCCTCCTCGTCTCCTCCGTCTCTCAGCAGGAAGACACAGAGCGGTTCTCCTCCTTCAGGAGGCTCCAGGAGTCCAGAGGACATCTTTCAAACAGGACCTGAAGAGGAGGACACATCATGTCTCATGCTGCTGTTGGTCATCTGGTGTCTAAATGAATAATTGATTAAATGTTGCAGCTGTAGAGATCAAACTTTATCATGACATCATTATTTAGACAAACTGAATCTTTAACGTTAGTAACTTCAGATATAAGTTCTCCTGACAGTGCACATGAAGCTAAAAACAGTTAGCATGACTTCCTGTGTTTCTGTTAATGATCAATCAATACTAATATCTGACCGATTATGAAGATGATCATTAAACCATCTGAAACAGTACAGATAGACATGTTTAACATGCAGCTGTGTGTGTTTTAAATGGACCTACTCCCTGTCTGTGTCTGTCTGCAGAACAACAGTAAACTCCCCCCGTGTCTTCAGGGTAACCCCAGACCTGCGACAGATCTCGCGAGAGTTGACAATTTTGACCTAAATACTAACGTCTCTCTGAGGTTTCTGGTCGTTAACCGGTAACATATCTGAACAAGGGAGTCAGTCACATCATTAAAGAACAGCAGTTTGTACAACGACACCAACGAAGAAGAGACGCCTATGAATCTCGCGAGACAAATAAGGGGTTCTCCTCTCATGTCAGCTCCCATGCTAACATTAGCACCTAGCTAACTGACGGCCGTCTCCGGGAGAACTGAAGGTGTGTGTTTTACCTGCAAGCTGAGCGGGTCACGTGTCCACCGTGAAGACAGACTGAAGACAGAGGACAGCTCGAAGTACAGACACAAACAGACACACCACCGACACACACAGGCCGCTGCCGCCTCTTCTTCTTCTTCTTCTTCTTTCACTGCTTCTCCTTCTTCCGCTTCCTCTTCTTCTTCTCCTTGGCGGCAGCAGGCTGTCTGCAGACTGCTGCCGCCAACAGGCCACAACACGTACTGCAGAGAACCATAGAGAACCACAGAGAAACACAGAAAACCACAACCATAGAGAACCATGGAGAAACAGAGAACCACAGAGAACCATAGAGAAACACAGAGAGCCATAGAGAACCATAGAGAACCATAGAGAAACAGAGAGCCACAGAGAACCAGAGAAACACAGAGAACCATAGACACTTTTAGGAGTTGTTTTCCCCTCAAGTCTGTTAAATAAATAAATAAATAAATAAATAAATAAATAAATAAATAAAATGTTGAACAGTTTCCACAGATGAAGACGCAACAACAGACACAGTTTGAGGGTTTTTTAATGAAAAAAATCACTGAAACATTGATGATCAATACAGTGACTCATTTTCTGTCAATCAACTGACAGGAGCCTAGTTTGGGAGTTGCTTTTTTCCCCCCTCTTCCTCCCTCTTGTTCTCTTTTTCCTCTAAGTAAACGGGGCGCTGCCTCAGGTGGCTGACCCACAGTTCCTCCCGCTCCTGTCCTCCCCCTGGAATGTATTACTGTCTGTTTTTATGTTTCTTGGACGGGATGTAACTGAAAGGCAATTTCCCCTCGGGGATCAATAAAGTATTCTGATTCTGATTCTGATTAATTGTCTGAATCTTTGCAGCTCTAATTCTTATCTTATCTTAAATCATAATTATGAAATAAAAAGTTGACATTGTGACTTTTTATCTTATAATTATCGTTATTATCGTGGGTATATTTATTGTTTCAGAGCTTCCAGATATGTTTTTTACCTGTAGATTATTTTTGTTGCTCATGATACCTCAGGTCAGTGTGTGTAGTGTCAGTTGTCTCCTGTCTGTTGGTGAGTTTGTTATTGTCTGTAACTTCTCTCTCTGTGTTTTAGTTTGATGTAAATGTTGTTCAGATGTTACCTGGAGGTTATATAGAGTTATTTCACAGGTGTCTGATTGTTTTTATCTGTCGGCTCGCTGCAGTGTGATGACGTCACTGTGTGTTACTGTGGTGTCATGGCTCCACCTGGTGGCCGTGCTGTGGCATCACAGTAAAACAATCTACACGAAAAAAGGACTGTTGGCTCTGATAAACACGAAGCAATATTTTTAAGTAAAATGTGACTGAGATATACAAACCAAAAGTTTATTTATTAAAAAACTAAACATAATGTGAGCAGAGATCATTCACATAACAAACATTTCTTTATTTACCATCAAAAACTGTTTAAAAATGAGATGAAGTCAAAAACATCAGAGATCAGAGTGTATACAGATTTTTATTTGTAGTATTTTGGAATCATACAACATAAATAAAAGCTTTCATTACAATAAAGTTCTCATCAGCACCAGAACCATATATTAACAGGGTTCAGTCACCTCATGTAACCCGGGTTACATCAACCAGAGCTGTATATAACCAGGGTTACAATGACCAGAGCTGTATACAACCATGGTTACATCAACCAGAGCTGTATACAACCATGGTTACATCAACCAGAGCTGTATATAACCATGGTTACATCAACCAGAGCTGTATACAACCATGGTTACATCAACCAGAGCTGTATATAACCAGGGTTACAATGACCAGAGCTGTATACAACCATGGTTACATCGACCAGAGCTGTATACAACCATGGTTACATCAACCAGAGCTGTATACAACCATGGTTACATCAACCAGAGCTGTATATAACCAGGGTTACAACGACCAGAGCTGTATACCACCATGGTTACATCAACCAGAGCTGTATACAACCATGGTTACAACGACCAGAGCTGTATACAACCATGGTTACATCAACCAGAGCTGTATATAACCAGGGTTACATCAACCAGAGCTGTATATAAGCAGAGTTACACCTGCCCAGAGCCATAGGTTCTGATGGTGGAACATTAAACTCATCAGACATGATTGTCTCTCTCTGTGTGCTTCACAAGAATGACGACGACAACATCAACACTGAGAACAACTGAAGGAATAAATATTCTTCTTCCTGCTTCCTCCTGCTTTATTTACAATATTAACAGCTCGCCTCGACCTCCGTCTGAAACTAAACCACCAATCAGCTGATCCAGCTGCTGAGGAGAAAAGACGCAGACATACAGAGACCACAACCTGAAGGGAACCAGGAACAAAACCTCTGGAATTCATCTGGGTAACTGAAGATGATGTGTTCAGATGTTTCTGGTCGAGTTAATTTTTTAAATTTGTAGCAGTAGAGATCAAACACCACTGAAGAAGACAGACACATGGACGGACAGTGACTCTTAACATAAATGTCTGTTTGTTGTTCTTTATATTTTTCAGTGGAAAGACAGAAAACACAGATGATAACAAAAGAAACTCAACTCAGGTCTGTTTACTCGCTTCTTCTCCATGTGACACAGTCCTCATCTGCAGACTGAGTTTGCACAGTTGCCATGAAAATGTAGATGTCACTTCCTGTTTCTGAGCTCACTAAGGTGAATTAGTTTTCAGATTGACGGAGACCAAACAGCCGCTCAGAGCAACCAAACATGATGCAGCTGTGCTTGGTCTGTTTAGAAACAGGGCACAAAATGGCGGCCACCTGGTTGCAAACTTTCTCATTTGACAAATAAACAGTCGCTAAAACAAGTTTCTGAAAACATTTGAGGCAGACATAGTCAATACAGTAACAAAATATTGATTGATATTTGATCAGAATGGCCTAATTTGACAGTTTGATCTGCGTTTTTGGAGCCTGAGGCGTTGCACTGGATGGACAGAACCCACCCATTATTAAATATCAGTTGTGACTGGCTGGACCAGATCGAACGAAAACATGAGCTGGGCTGGTTCGTCTGGTTCTCATAAATGTGCGCAGTCTCAGTGTGTGATATGGCTGAAAACTCTGGAACAAACAGAAGTAAGAGGACCTTAAGTTGAGACTGTTTTGACAGAACAAGAATGAAGTGTTGAGCTCAGCACAGACGATGTTTATTCATCAGGTTTCAGTCAGTCAATCATCTGGTCTTTATGGTTCCAGCTTCTATATCTCAAAGTGTGCGTTAGTGACCAAATGTTCTGTGTCCTCATTAATAAAAATATTTCATCAGCAGAACCTTTAATCTACGCTCGGTTCTTAATGTTCTGTCGTTTTGTCACATAGTTCATCTCTGAGATCAGTGTATGTTGATGACACGCGGCTGTATCTTGAGAAAACTTTTCAACAACAGACCGTTCTCTAAGCCCCTCCTGCCTTAGTTACTGTTGCTAACCTGTCAGCCTTTCATTATGGGATGTTACATAAACAGTCAACAGTGATAAAGGTGCACACACTGGACCTTGGGAACAAGAGACCCTGAGGAACTTACAATCCTGGGAACACAGGTTTTGGGAACATATGACCCTTAGAAACATAAGACCTTGGGAACTTAGGACATTTAAAATCGTGTGACAATATGACATTGGAACCAAAGGATCCTGGGAACACAGAACCTTAATAACATTAATAAGCTCCTGTTCCGACTGTTAGCAGTCAGCTCCTTAGCCAGACATGCTAACATTAGCAGCATACATCACAGGAGTTAAACACAGTTTTTAATCTGAACCTCATACAGACCATTGGTCACTGACCTGTAACTAGTTACTGTTGCTAAGCTCTGATTGGACAGTTACTGTTTTGGGGGAGGGGTTTAGTGAACGGTCAATTATCAAAACAGTTTCTGTTTATCAACTAACTGATTAATTGACTGATCGCACTACTTTGAACCTGAAGATGCTCTGATGTCATGTTGCTTCTCGACCAATCAGAGGTGACAAGGTGAGATCATCCTGTTATGAGAAAAGCTCAAATATGTGTGCAGACTGACACTGACAGTGTAAAACCACTGTTTTGGTTCTTGAAGGACTCGGGGATGTAAGCGGCGTTGAGTTCGAGTGCATCAGGACAGATGTGAGTTCAGGTGGATCCTGTGAGTCTGTCAGCTGAACGGGACGCTCCACTCTGATGTAAACAAACAAAAAGTGTGTCGAAGCTCCTCTCTTCACGTCTGACGTCGTTTTGGTTCCTTTAGTTTCATCGATATGACACAAACGATAAAAAACAACAACAAAGTGACACGTGGTGAGTCTGTTGGAGTTCAGTGTGTCCATGCTCGCAGTCAAACAAGGCAGTGCAAAAACATCCTCCTCCTCTTCCTCACTTCACTTCTGTCAGTCCTCCTCACCCTCAGTCAGTAGTAGACCTCCTGTCCCTCCTCTTCCTCCTCTTCCTCCCGTCAGACATGTGCAGCGTTATCACTGAGGGAGGAAGAGGAGGATGATGGAGCGTCTGTTGTTGACGCTAAGCAGAGTTGAGATACTCCAGAGCAACTTCATAACAGAACTTATACTGCTCCTGTAGAGACACAGAGAGGTCAGAGGTCAGCAGAGCTCAGAGAACAACAACAACAACAACAATAAAGCAGGAATCTGTCTATCTGTAATTCACTGATCTGGAGACCCGTTCATCAGATCTACTTCCAGAGGAGACAGACGTCCTCTCAGTCTTTACTGCAGTAGAAGTACAGATACTTGAGTAAAAGTAAAAGTACTGATTCAGTACTGCAGTAAAAAGTGAAAAAGTTCAGGATCTGAAATGTCCTCAAAGTATAAAAGTAAAAAGTAAAGTCTTGTTATATATTTTTTGTCTTGTCTTGTTGTTTTTAGTCATTTACTTTTTTTGATGTATCCACCAGTCAATCGTCTTCTCAGGTTAGGTTAGGTTAGGTTAGGTTAGGTTAGGTTAGGTTAGGTTAGGTTAGGTTAGGTTAGGTTAGGTTAGGTTAGGGTTAGGTTAGGTTAGGGTTAGGTTAGGTTAGGTTAGGTTAGGTTAGGTTAGGTTAGGTTAGGTTAGGGTTAGGTTAGGTTAGGTTAGGTTGAGGAAATCAGTCTTCATGTTGGCAACTCGTGTAACAAAGTTTTCTCCAACTTTCTGAGTTGATGTTCTGACTTGAGGAGACATTCACGTGACTTGTTCCAATCAGAAAATCATTTTCCCATTATTTCGACAGCACATGAATGCATAGTTATTTTCCTTTTGATGTAAGAAGTAAGTCAGTAAAAACACTGTTTATCAAAATCATTAAATTCATTAAATTCATCCGTGTGTCACAGAAACACATCCAGTGATTTACACATCGGGCATTTGACGAATAGGAGTGATTATCATTATTATTATTATTATTATCATTATTATTATTAAAGATAAAATACAGATAGTAGTAGTAGTAGTGTGTGTGTGTGTGAGTGTGTGTGTGTGTGTGTGTGTGTGTGTGTGTGTGTGTGTGTGCTGTGTGTGTGTGTGTGTGTGTGTGTGCGTGCATTACCAGCAGGTCCACCATGTTTGGTTTGTTGTTCCTCAATGTTTTGACGGCGTGAAAAACGTCAACGCAGCGCTGCTGTCGCAACATCTCACACACGATACTGATACTGCAGAAAACACCACTGCGACCTCCTCCATTACTGAGGAGGAGAGGAGAGGAGAGGAGAGGAGAGGAGAAGGAGAGGAGAAGAGAGGAGAAGAAGAGGAGAGGAGAGGAGAGGAGAGGAGAGGAGAGGAGAGGAGAGGAGAAGGAGAGGAGAGGAGAGGAGAGAAGAGGAGAGGAGAGGAGAGGAGAAGAGAGGAGAAGAAGAGGAGAGGAGTCAGAATCAGTTATTCTAGAGTTTCACCACTAGATGGAGACAAAGCGTCACTGATGTCAGGTGTACTGTAGTATCAGCTGTAGTACTGTGTGTTGTAGTATCCGTTGTGTATTAGTATGTCGTGTATGATGTAGTAGTACTCTTACAGGCAGTGGACGACGGTGCGTCCCTCTCCTCCATCATACTCCTCCTGCCATTTGTCCACCTGATGAACCAGTTTGAGGAAGGAACGCTTGGAGACGGGCGTGTCCCGGTACATGGGCCAGCCCAGGAACTGGAACTGCTGCACCATGCGGTACCCGTCCTGCGGCTGGAGGACACAGGGAGGACAGGGCAGTTAAAACAAGCATGCCCTAACTAACCTCATCTCTGGTGTGTCAGGTAACAGCTGGGCGATGAAATTAAACACACCCCAAACTGAAAAGAAAGAGGAGAGAACAAGCTGAAGGGAGGTTAAAATCAAACACACCCCAACCTAAACGTTGGACGGGAGGAAGGAGGGAAGGAGAGGAGGAAGGAAGGAAAGAAGGAAGGGAGGAGAGGAGTAAGGAAGGAAATAAGGAGGGGAGAGAGCACATCAGGTAGGAATAAAGGAGGAAAGGAGGGAGGGAATGAAGGGGGCGGGGGGAGTCAAGGATGGAAGATAAACAGATCCTAACATAAATGCGAGCAGACAGGGAGGAGAAAGGGTTCAAATCAAACGCACTGAAAGCTAAATCCGACCTGCCACAGCGAGGCGGGTGGGGAGGGGAGTCTGGATCAAACACAACCGAAATTTTGTCAGACATGGGGAGGAAATGAGGCACAAATCAAACGCTGCAAAACCTAAACCCAGCATGACAGGGAGGTGAAGAGGTTTAAATCAAACACTCTGATCTAAATTTGGTGAAACAGGAAAGAAATGGAGGTTTGGATCAAACACTGGCACAGCTGAACGTTATCAGACAGAAATCAAACACACCCTGAACACCTGGGGGCGTAAAGGGGGTCAAAATCAAACAACCCTGCACCGATAGAGGTGGATTCTGTTCTGTTATGCTAACACTGCTAACGCTGCTAACAACAGCAGTGCTTTACAGTAGACACTTTGCTAACAAGCTAACATTGCTTTATAGTCACTTTGCACACTAACAAGCTAGTTTTTGTTGGAAAAGAAGTGACTTTGTTTTTCAGCCCAGTGTGCACCTCACCCAGCAACAGCGAGCAGCAACTATTCTGTTTTATTTCATTATTTCTTTGACTTCTGTTTAAAAGCTGTGTGCTGCTCTGTTGATGTTGTCTGTATGTTAGTAGCATCGTGTCTGTTTTAAAATGAAAATAAGAATTAATGATGACAGCAGTCTCTCAGTACTATCAACTACTGCACTGATGCCAACTAACTTCAACAAGCTACTGATGTCGGTTTACAACAACTAGCTTAACAACAACATAATCTACCATTTGCTAACATCAATGTGGTGACCAAACACCCCAGTTTCAAGCTATGTGTCCCAAGTTCCAATAAATATCTGAAAAATACTAAATTGTCCCCACTTTCACCACAGTTAATCAGGCTACGAGGGGGCAAAAGCAAGCACTGCACTGTCAGTTCAATATTTTTCACCCTCAGTTTAATTTGAATAATAAATGCTGAGCAGAAGCTGGGAGGTCTCAGCACTCAGACTGTTTGTCTTCATGCATGCGTCAATATTTTGGTTGACATACTGTACGTGCAGCAGACAACAGCTCAGCAAAGAGACGGCTTTCAGTCAGGAAATGTCTGATGGTTCAGAGCATCACAACATGAACACACATCACCACCCAGGACAGGAGGACTCTACAGAGGGTCACTAAAACAGCTCAGGACAGGAGGACTCTACAGAGGGTCATCAAATGACTCAGGACAGGAGGACTCTACAGAGGGTCACTAAAACAGCTCAGGACAGGAGGACTCTACAGCGGGGCATCAAAACAGCCCAGGACAGGAGGACTCTACAGAGGGTCACTAAAACAGCCCAGGACAGGAGGACTCTACAGAGGGTCATCAAATGACTCAGGACAGGAGGACTCTACAGAGGGTCATCAAATGACTCAGGACAGGAGGACTCTACAGCGGATCATCAAATGACTCAGGACAGGAGGACTCTACAGCGGGTCACTAAAACAGCCCAGGACAGGAGGACTCTACAGCGGGTCACTAAAACAGCTCAGGACAGGAGGACTCTACAGCGGGTCACTAAAACAGCCCAGGACAGGAGGACTCTACAGCGGGTCACTAAAACGACTCAGGACAGGAGGACTCTACAGAGGGTCACTAAAACAGCTCAGGACA
>JAJHUR010103599.1:0-21961 GCA_027495735.1 Lutjanus campechanus
ACACACACACACACAGAGAACATGAGCACAGCAGCGTTTTGAACTCTGGACAGTCTCCTGACATCGTCTCAGTGTGTCCTCTCACACGACAGGAGACGTCCATGACAGACGTCTTCACAGAGGACGGGGTGATACGGCTCCTACATGATGTCTCGATACTTTTATGTGTCGTACTTTTTTGGGTACTTTTACGTTTATGAGTAGATTTTCAAGTCTGCATTTCACCATGTAATCTACTTAGTTACTTTTAAAAGCATAATAGAGTACTGAGTACAATTTGTATTAACATTCAAACCTTTCATCTGCATTCCTGCAGCCAATCAGGTGATCTGATCAGAAACAGACCAATGAAAAGCAGGACAGAAAAAACAAACAAAAACAAAAACCAGCAGCAGGAGGTTTGAAGAGGCGACCGGAACAGAGCTGCAGCTGGTGGTAACGATGTTAATCATTAATCACTGTTCAAAATGTAATAACTGATAATTAATCAATAGTCTATAAATGGCAGTAGTTGAGTCTCATCCGACGTTGTTCTGTCTGGTGAAGTGATTTGTAGTGTGCTTTATGTATTAAACAACACAACTCTTTCCACCACATTCAGTTCAGTGTTTCCCCTATAGTTTATTTGGGAGGGCGAACCGTACGTGGCGAGACGGAGCACAGCTAACTCTACGGTGGGTGTTAGCCTAAATATATATAGGTATATAGAGATATTTGGACTCATTTTGAGTGTGAGGAGGAGGGGGCGTGGCAGCCATCTTTATCTGCAGTCGGTGTCTCACCTGCAGGCGGGCGTAGGCCTTCTGTCCGTGTCTGATCTCCACCATGTCCGCCTCTCTGGGCAGAGGGACCAATGGCGGCAGGCCCTGGCTGGAGTCGGCCAGTCGGCAGTTGACGTAGAGCTCCATCATCATGTGCTCACGATGAAGACCGCCAAGTCTCAGGATGATGGAGTGACTCCGCCCATCGGCCAGGTTGGCGTTCTGCAGGTTCACTGTGTGGATCTTCCCGTCAGCTCGGACATAACGGACCAGGACTGAGGGAGGAGGAGGAAGAGGAAGAGGAGGAGGAGGAGGAGGGGAAGAGGAGGAGGAGAGGAGGAGGAGGGGAAGAGGAGGAGGAGAGGAGGAGGAAGAGGAGGTTTGTGTTATTATGTGACTGAGGTCAAAGCGTCTCAGCTGGTTGTTGAGTTTGTTCAGACTCAGAAAGCAGCAACAGGAGCAGAAGAGTTCAGTTGGATGAAAACTAAAATCTGCTTCCTGCTTTTTGAGAATCACAGAGTTAAAATGTGTCAAACACCTTTAAAGCTGTCTCTTATACACATCTAGATGTGTATAAGAGACAGGGACGGGGTGATACGGCTCCTACATGATGTCTCGATACTTTTATGTGTCGTACTTTTTTTGGGTACTTTTACGTTTATGAGTAGATTTTCAAGTCTGCATTTCACCATGTAATCTACTTAGTTACTTTTAAAAGCATAATAGAGTACTGAGTACAATTTGTATTAACATTCAAACCTTTCATCTGCATTCCTGCAGCCAATCAGGTGATCTGATCAGAAACAGACCAATGAAAAGCAGGACAGAAAAAACAAACAAAAACAAAAACCAGCAGCAGGAGGTTTGAAGAGGCGACCGGAACAGAGCTGCAGCTGGTGGTAACGATGTTAATCATTAATCACTGTTCAAAATGTAATAACTGATAATTAATCAATAGTCTATAAATGGCAGTAGTTGAGTCTCATCCGACGTTGTTCTGTCTGGTGAAGTGATTTGTAGTGTGCTTTATGTATTAAACAACACAACTCTTTCCACCACATTCAGTTCAGAGTTTCCCCTATAGTTTATTTGGGAGGGCGAACCGTACGTGGCGAGACGGAGCACAGATAACTCTACGGTGGGTGTTAGCCTAAATGAGAGCATCTCTCCCCCGACCACAGCGCCGCCAATCACCTGCCCCGGTTAACGTCGCCACAACTAGTACTAAACACACCTGCTCCCGTTGTGACCATATAACCACGTCCAAAATATCATCACCATATCTGGTCTCATATGATGATTGATAGGTTGGAAATACTCTGTATCGTTGTGGCGAGGGGCGGAGCCTGCAGAGTGATGGTGACACTGACTTCCTCTGACTGAACACACTGTTGTCATGTTTGTTCAGGTGTTCTCATCAGTTTGGTTTTAAGTTATGTGATGATATAAAAAGGAGTTTTCCCATCATGATCATTGTGGGCGGGGCCTCAATACTGCGGCCCCACCCCTGATCTCTACCGCACAGACTCTGGCTCCAAATGATGTCACCAGAACAAGATGGCGGTGCTTGTATCAGAGATATTTGGACTCATTTTGAGTGTGAGGAGGAGGGGGCGTGGCAGCCATCTTTATCTGCAGTCGGTGTCTCACCTGCAGGCGGGCGTAGGCCTTCTGTCCGTGTCTGATCTCCACCATGTCCGCCTCTCTGGGCAGAGGGACCAATGGCGGCAGGCCCTGGCTGGAGTCGGCCAGTCGGCAGTTGACGTAGAGCTCCATCATCATGTGCTCACGATGAAGACCGCCAAGTCTCAGGATGATGGAGTGACTCCGCCCATCAGCCAGGTTGGCGTTCTGCAGGTTCACTGTGTGGATCTTCCCGTCAGCTCGGACATAACGGACCAGGACTGAGGGAGGAAGAGGAAGAGGAAGAGGAGGAGGAGAGGAGGAGGAGGGGAAGAGGAGGAGGAGGAAGAGGAGGAGGAGGAGAGGAGGAGGAAGAGGAGGTTTGTGTTATTATGTGACTGAGGTCAAAGCGTCTCAGCTGGTTGTTGAGTTTGTTCAGACTCAGAAAGCAGCAACAGGAGCAGAAGAGTTCAGTTGGATGAAAACTAAAATCTGCTTCCTGCTTTTTGAGAATCACAGAGTTAAAATGTGTCAAACACCTTTAAAGTGTCTGAACGTGTGGAGACGGAGACGTCCTGTCCTACACTTCAGACTCTACAGATTCCTGCAGAATAAAATCACACCGCCGTCATTTTAACTTGTTCTTAAATCAAAATAAGAATAATGACGTAAAGATGATGATCACCTCTAATAATGCAAATCAAATCAGTCAAAATAATTAATAATTAGATATTTTTGAGCTTCTTTAACAGCACGGTGTGACTGCAGGTTTCAGCCTCGTGTCCTCCTGGAGACTCTGAAGGACGTCAGACCGTCATTACTGAACAATCCAGTGTGTCTGTGAACGCACCATCATCAGACAGGAGATCATCTCAGACTCCACCCGTCTCCATCATCAGCACCAACTTCTCCCCTCAGACAGACACTTAAAGACTCTTCAGCCTCAAACAGGAAGTTAACTGTCGTCTAACATGTAACGATTCTTTAAATAAAAGGGTTAGGGTTTGTTAGAGTAGTTTGTTGGTTGCTGACAGTCTGTACATGTTGTTCAGGTCCTGAGAGTCTGTGACTGTGACTCTCTGTGTCATTTACAGCTTTTATGATTAGTTTGTGATATTAATCACATCATTTTCATAATAAATGTCCGAGCACAAGCACGAGTACACAAATGTGACCAAAAACACCTTAAACACCACCTGACTGAAAACTGATGTCTAATACTCGGATACTTTACAAGGCAGAGACAGGAAGTAACTAAGTACAAGTACTGTACTTAAAGGAGGAACTGTTTCCTCGTGTGTGTGTGTGTGTGTGTGTGTGTGTGTGTGTGTCTGATCAACAGAAAACGTCTCTCCGACTCTTCACTTGTTCCAAACTGTGTGGAACCAAATCTCCTTTGTTCTCGTGAAGTCTCGCGGGATCTCGTGTTGCAGGAAACAACAGATGAGACTCGAGTGAGAGCGATCAGGAGCAGAGAGACTCGTTCTGGAGCTCGTAGTTTAGTTTTGATGCAAAACAACATAAGAGATGTAACAACAACAACAAATGGAAGAAATGAACGTGAACTGGTTCAGACGAGACGAGAGCGAATAACTTCACAACTAAAACAACTTATTGATCGAAGTAAACGACTGATCAGGAGAATTAAACCTGATATAAAAACATCAAAATAAGACACGAGGTTTCACTCCACGTGAGAACTGGAATAAAGTGGAACTGTCCTTTAAATTTGATCTGTGGGAACTTTTTTCTCCTGATGTGACGGCGAATGTTCAGACGCTCGAAACCACAAAAGTTTATTAGAAACTCTGAGTTTCCAAAGAAATCAGAGCTGCAGAAAGTTTCCATCCATAAAAACATAAAGTCTGTCTGCGGTCTGAACGTTTCACTGAGCGGAAAACACAACAGAACCCACGAGAACAGGTTCTCCTCTGATCTGTCAGTCAGAGAGGAGGACGAGGAGGAGCTGATGAAGAGGAGGAGCTGATGAAGAGGAGGTATGACATACATTCTATTGTCTCATGTTATTATACTGATGTATTTTCACTCTTGTTTAGAATTAAAACTTTCACACGTTTATGAATTCTTCACTTTCACAAACTGACAGAATTTAATTCAAGAAAACTCAAAAACTTAAATGTCCGACCTTTATTGATCTTTCCCATGACGGCGACCTCCAGGTACTTCCTGTTGTCCTGTTTGCTGTAGAGGCCCAGCAGGACTCCGCCCAGTTTCGCCGGCAGCCGAAACGTCGACACCACGTAGACGTCACTGAGCGCGCTCAGACCGCCCGACAGCTTCTCCACCGCCGCCACGCTCTGCTTCGCATCCTGAAGACCCAACACGTCGATGACTGAGGAGGAGGAGGAGGATGAAGAACAGACATAATCAATCATTTTATTTATTGTCAATAAAGTTTTCATCAGTATTTTAACAGACTCATTTCATCATGTTAAGATTAAAAACAAGTGTTTGATTGTTTCTGTCTGCAGTCACTATTTGTGTACCAGTTGTTACCATGGTTACAGGTGATGTTGTTGGCTCACTGGCTGTTACCATGGTTACAGGTGAGTGCGCACAGCTGTTAGGTCATCATCTGTGTGAGTGACAGGATTTGAGGAGGTTTTTTTCAGCCGTTACCATAGAAACTATGGGGACGACTGAAACCCAATCAGGGACAGAAACACCACAGAAGAAGAAAAACAAGATAATCTGTAACTTCCTGTCCTCCATCATGTCTCTGATCGTCTCACAGCGACTGAAACGCTTCGTCCAATCATGACTGATTTACACTGACTGGTGACATGCCGAGGTCATCAGGTGAACACACACATTAATCAATCAATCAATCAATCAATCAATCAATCAATCAATCAATCAATCAATCAATCAATCAACTTGGACACAGTCTGGATGACTTCCACAAGAAAACCTGCGATTCATCGTCAGCTGGAGGCTGGAACTACCAAAACACCTGAACGCACCAGCATCACCTTAAAGGGATAGTTCGGGATTTTTGACATGAATCTGTATGGCATCCCCATCACCAGTGTCATGCAATCACACTGACTTACCCCTGGCAGCGTCCTGTGAGCAGAGTTCTCGTCCAGCTTCGGTCAAGCCGAAAGTAGTCCAGCAGGTTTGCTAGACCCAGTAAAATAAAACGTTTCTCTTCCCAAAACATTATGTGTTCAAAAGAGTGATATATTTGCATCCCAAAAACACTGTAGTGGAAAAAGTCACACCTCGTAATCATTTGGTCCTATTTTCTCTCTGTTCGTATCAGTGCGCGCGATACCGTGACCTGACAGCTAGGGCCTACCTGTTTGATGCGCGATTATTTACTACTGGGGAAGATGTCTGACTACGAGAGCGACGAGGAAAACATCGACTTTCTATTAGAGCCAAGGGGATATCTTTATGAGCCCGAGTACACTGACGACGAACTTCGACAAATGGAGTTAGATCGGGCAGAAAGAGAGAGGGTGGACAGAGAAGTGATGGGCGCTAAAGCTAGCTTGTTAGCGTTGCTTGTCTGGGAATACAGCTGCTAAGTAAGCACTGAAATGAGCTAGAAAAGTTGAGCTCGCTGTCAGAATGACGGCGCGCACTGATACGAACTGAGAGAAAATAGGGCCAAGTGATAACGACGTGTGACTTTTTCCACTACAATGTTTTTGGGATGCAAATATATCACTCTTTTTGAACACATAATGTTTTGGGAAGAGAAACGTTTTATTTTACTGGGTCTAGCAAACCTGCCGGACTACTCGGCTTGACCGAAGCTGGACGAGAACTCTGCTCACAGGACGCTGCCAGGGGTAAGTCAGTGTGATTGCATGACACTGGTGATGAGGATGCCATACAGATTCATGTCAAAAATCCCGAACTATCCCTTTAATGTACCACGGTCCATAAGTACATTGCAGCTCCTGAACGCACCACAGCTCCTGAATGTACCACAGTGCCTGAACGCACCACAGCATCAGGTGTCAGCATGTTAGAGAGCAGCCTGAAGTGGAATGTAACTAAGTATTTTTACTCAGGTAGCGACCTACAGTCTGAAGTATTTCCATCGTCTGCTACTTTATTCTTGTTCTCCATGAAACCTCAGAACAAGTTTATCATGATGAATAAAAATAAACTAAAAACTAAAACTTGATGTGAAAGAAACATTTTGATTCACTGGAATAAAAATAAAAACTAAATATAAAATAAATAAATAACTGAAAAACTAACTGAAACTAAATTATGTTCTTACAAAACAGGCTGAAGTCCAGGAGCTGCCAGACGAGTTTTAATCCTTCTTCATAATTCTTCTTCTTGTCACATTATTTTTGCAGCGAACAGAAGAAACGTTTCAGGGAAAATCAGCACACGTGTAACAACATGCAGCTGTTCCAGAGATCAGCTGCAGCTCTGCCAGAAACAGCTGCTGGTGTTGGTGGTTGCTAAGCAACATGTAAACAACTGTGTGTGTGTGTGTGTGTGTGTTGCTTCACACAGTATTTGCAGCACTAATTAAACTGCTATAAATGATGCGACCACAAAGTGGTTCAAATACACAGGACGCTGCATAAATAATAAATAATAATAAATAATCCTTTAATTAGAAAACAAATGATGATAAAACATGTTTTTGTAGAAAGAAGAAAATAAAGATGGAAACAAGAGCAGATGAACCTCGCTGACATCACGACGAGGGCAGATCAATGTTCATTAAATATGAATTATTTGTTTTAATATATAACGTGACAACTTACCCCACACAGTGTGACAGTCGACCCCAGAGGGGGGCGACTGTCACACTCACACTTTATTCTGACGGGACAGTAAGAAGCTGCACTTTATTAGACAGTATTAGACCCTTTATTACACCCTTATTAGGCTTCATTAGAGGGTAATCAGGGGTCATTAGGACAGAACAGCACTGTACAGTAAAGTTTATCATTTTTAATTAAGTTAGATGCACAGTGTCGATCTCATGATATTTTAATTAACGCCATGTTTACCTGCTACAGCTGATATTTCTGCTAAAAACATGGTGTAAATGTCTTTTGTGGTTAAATTTTAATGTTGCGGTTCACAGACTCTGTTTTTTACATTTGGTCTCCAGTCACTGACATTAACTGCAACCCTGTTTTCTGCTGAAACTCCAGGATTGTTTAGTGAACTGAAGATCTTCATCATCCTCACATCATCACAGAGGAGAGGACACACTGATGGATTATTGTTCTGAGGTGGAATATCACTTTAAAACTACTTTAAAAGTTTGATGCAACATAATTTATAGTTGAATCATGATTTAATCAGGTTTAAAGATAATCCTTGTTGATACGACCCCACCTCAGAGAACGCTCTGGTTTTTGTCTAATTTGATGTTTGTTACTTAATTAAAGAAAATGCACATATTTAACTTTAATCTATAACTTTAAATTAAAATGAGGAGTAAAAATCTAAAGATACAAATGTTTATTATTTCATCAAACATGTAAGATGACTGAGTGAGGCACTGAAAATAAACAATGTTACAACATGCCCCGGTCTCCCCTACTCGGTGAATTCACCGGGCTGACTCTGACTCTGTCCCCGGGTCAGTGACCTCAGGAGGCGGCTGCAGCTCTGCACCTCTACTCGGTCTTACCTTGAAGGTCCGGACCGTCCGGGACTCCCTCCGAGACCCCAACACAGAGGACTGACAGCAGGACCGGGACCAGGACAGTCCAAACCATGTCTGAGACACCGAGGATCCAACCGGACCAGAAGGAAGACCAACGAAGAAGAAAAGCCGGGTTTGAAAACTCCGCAAATGAAGAAGAACCGGGAGTCCCGAAGTGACGGTGAGCTGTCAGCGGGCAGGGACCGGAGGAAGACCGGAGGAGGACTGCAGGAGGACCGGAGGAGGACTGCAGGAGGAGGACCGGAGGACGCGGGACAAACTTTGAGCGGAGCGGACAGAGGCAACAGGACCCGGATCAGAAGGACAGACGGAGACACACCGGGACGGCGGACTGCAGAGACCCCGGACCCGGACAGAGGACCGACCGGAGAATAGACTGACTCACGGGCGCGTTCACGAGCGCAGCTGGAAACAAACTGCCGCGGGGGCGCGCGCTCAACTCTGCTCCAGACGCACGAGCGCAGAGTGACGGAGCTCATTAACATAAAGGGCGCGAGACTGTGCTGAGCGTCACGTGACGAAGACATGAACAGTGATCAATGAGCAGTTTGACAGTTTGACATGACGTCAGAACAGACGCTGATATTCAATGTAAAGCAAACGTATGACGTCACTGATTAATTTACGTCAAAATCACCAGATAATAACGAAAAAAACAGAAACTTCCTCACTGAACAGTTTGGTAACCATGGTGATTTAGGAGAACAGTCATTACAGGAGAACAGTTCCTGATTTACTGTTCTGAACCTCACAAAATCTGAAACAAACTCTCAGAACTTTAGAATAAGCTGATCTTAACTTAGCTAACTTACTAACTAGCTAACTGTAGCTAAAATTAGTGCTCGCTAATAGCTAGCAGCAGTGTTCGATAACGGTAGCTAACAATGACGTTAGCTAACAGTGGCTGCTGGCTGCTGATGGCGGTGATAGCTAATGATGGATTGTTCACTAACGATAGCTAACAGTTTGTGTTTACGAATACTAGCTAATGGTAGTGTTAGTAACAGTAGACAACAGTAGCTAACAGTAGTGTTAGCCAACAGTAGATAATGGGTTGTTCACTAACTGTAGCTAATAGTAGCTAATGGTAGTGTTAGCTAACGTTAGATAACGAATTGTTCACTAACTGTAGGTTATCTCCAACTTTTAACTTTATCAACTCGAACAAATTGCTGCAACTGATTGCTTCAGGTTTTTTTGAATATTGCTACTTATTTGGGTTCACAGCATATTTTAAGTTAGTTAATGTCAGCAAAATGCTAACTAAGTAGCTATTTAATCTACATCAATCATAAGCTAGCTAGTTAGCGAGTGTTTTGCTGACATTGGTTAACTGATGATGTGACCAGATGTGTCTTTACAGGACAAACTGAGCACTGTGTTTACTCAGCTGTTATTGGACCACAGAGCAGAAAGGGGCGGGACTTACAAAGGGTCAGCTGAAGTGTTCCACTGTGAGGGGCAGTAAACGGGACGTTCCTCTGTCCATCACAGCAGCAGGTCAGGGGTCAGAGGTCAGAGGTCATGAGCTGCCTCTGCTCTCCATTCAGCTTTTGTTCTGGACCTCCATTCAGTCCTGCAGAGACCCAACAGAGGGTCCAGGGTCTCATGGACTTTAATAAATACTGATCTATATTTTATTTGAAGAACCAAACAATTAATTGATTAGTGGAACAAATATTGCCAGATTGATCACTAGATGAAAAATACGTCTAAACATGTAAAAACATGTTTTCACATGTTTCGACCCATTTTTCAATTGACAAGATTAATTTTTCAACATTTTATGGACCAAACAACTGATCGATTAGTGGTGACTGAATCACAAGAATATAATTAAGATACTATCACCCCCCTATCGCCGCTCACGAAGCAGCCGTCACAGACGTCTGTGGGCGCCGCTGCTGCTCTGAGCAGCAGCACATGAACGTGAACAAAGATCAAAGTCTGGGTCGTGGCCCTGCGGTGGGTCACAGCAGATTTTATTTGGGTCACTAGTGAAATAAGACTGTGGAAGAAATTCAGCAAAACTATATTATTTCACTGATGAGAGGAAAACGAGATCTTGTTAATTCAGCCTAAATGCACCGATTGTCTCCTTCATGAAGCAGACTGCACTGTAGAAAATTCATAATTTCCATAGATTTTTGAGTTTTGAGCCCAAATCAAAGTTTTTAAAAAGTTTTACCAACTGCTCATGTTTTGTTGAGATAATTTACTTTTTCTCTTTAGATAAACTTGAATCTTTGAGTTTTAGAAACTCACCAAAATCATCCAAGTGAAAGTGTATAATTGTTAATATTTTAGTATTTTCAATTAAAACTGTTTAATTTTCTTGCACAGAAATAATGACAAATGTTTCACAGCTCATTGTGAACTATTTCTGAAATACATTTTACTTCTGAGTTTCTAAACTTCAAAGATTCAAGAAGAAAAGTAAATTATCTGCAAAACTTCTTTTAGTCGACTTCAAAACTCAAAATCTGCCCTGAAATGTCTCAACTTGTTTCGGTTTGTTTTCCTGATGAGATAAAAACAGTGAGACGACCCGTTAACATTTATTTCTCGTCTATAAAGTACTGAAGCGTCCAGATGATGTTTTTATGCATGAATTAACTCTCCAGTTAAACGAGTTCCTCTTCTTTTTCCCTGATTTGTTTGGTTGGTGGTGGGTGGAGTTCGGAGGTGTTTGGGGCCCCGTCGCTCTCCGTCAGTCTTCTTCATGTGAGCGTTGACGCCGGGCGCCGCCGGCCGGCCGATCTGAACTGAGAGTGTGTTTGTAAAACCAGCAGAACACAGAAACCAGGACCTGAAGTGACTTTGTCTCCACAGGCCTCCCCTCACACTTTGGGCCTGTTTGTTTCTGACTCTGGAGCGTTGCCATGGAAACGTGCAGCAGGTGAGGGGAGGGAGGAAAACTCCGCCTCCGGCCTCAGACAGCAGCGGCAGCAAGTCCAACTTCTCTTTCCTCCTCTGAGGGAAGACGAGCGTGTCGAGAGTAAAAAGAGTAAAAAAGGGTCAAACTGTGTTTTGTTTTTCTGTCGAGCGTCAGGGTGCGTTCAAGGACCGATCAGCAGCGTCAGACCGTCCAGAGGAGAAAGAATTCAGCCCCACAAAGTGCTTCCAGTTTGCTCATTAAACCCAGAACAGGAGGGGAAGGTTACAACATGAACACACGCAGCAGGGGGAGCAGGATTCCTGTGTGATGGCGTCATGTGCAGCTGTACGTCCCCGGGGTCCAGACCCGGTCAGGACGGGTGGAGACTCGGGGTGGGGGCGGGGGGTGGTGTTTGAGTTTCCATCCAGCTCAACATGTGGATGCTGTTGTTTCGTTGTTCTCGTTCCCCATGCTCTCGTTTTTCCAGCTCATGTACGACTCATCATGTCGGGGCCGGATTACCGGACCCCGTTAGACCTCCCCGCCCCCCAAACCACCCAAACCAACCCCCAAAACCCCCCAACGGCCCCTCAGCATCATGATTCTGTGTTTCAGCGTGGGGTCGGAGGGTTGGCAGCAGGATAAATCTCCCTCTCACACATCACACTGAGGTTGCTTCAGGTGCAGCTGGGTGATCAGAGCGTTTCCTGACAGAGCGAGCATGTCAGGAAATCAACTGAAGTCATGAAGGTGACCAACTAGTCGACAAGAGTCTCCTCCAGGAGTTTTCCCAGATAACCTCTTCCACAGTCTTCCACTATGACTCACTGAACCAGATAAAAACCAGTTCCCAAACACCCCACACTCACTTCTGTTCCTGAATGCCTCCCAGTCATGTTATTTTCCAGACGCTCCGCAATAATTTTAGTTCCCAAATACTCCACACTCATGTCACTGAAGTTCTCGAACACCCGATGCTCATTTCAGTCCCCAAACGCTCCACGCTTATTTTCGTTCTTGAATGCCCCACACTGATTTTAACTCTCAAACATTCCACACTTGGTTCTGCTCCAAATTTATTTTAGTGTTCTAAAACCGCAGGTTCGTAACTGCTCCCAAATTATTTCTGTCCTAATCCCCCGTCTTTCCGGTTCCCAAATGCCCCATCCTCACTGTCAGTCCCAAACACCATGCAATCATTTCAGTTCCCAAACGCTCCACGATCATTTCTGGTCCCAAATACTCCACATTCATGTCACTGAAGTTCTCGAACACCCGATGCTCATTTCGGTTCCCAAACGCTCCACGCTTATTTTCGTTCTTGAACGACCCACACTGATTTTTGTTACTGAATGCCACACGCTCATTTTAGTTCCCTAACGCCAAATTATCCTTTGTGCTCCCGAACGCTCCAGGCTCTTGATTGTTCGGTATGTTGACTGATTTTGTCCATGTCTCATGTTTTTCTCATTTTGTTTGTCTTCGTCCTCAGTCCCACCGTCTGTCATCATGGTTAATGTCAGCTGATGAATATCTGAAAAGACAAAGTGTTTGATGAAAACGACTGATTTCATCTCGTCACCGTCAGAAGAACTAGAGAGTTTACGTTAGAGACGTTAGAGAATAAAAAGCCACTTCTTTATTTCATGTGTAGATTTATTATCTGTTGTTACTTTGATCAGAGAAAAAAAAAACACCTCAACATTTGAATTTGTGAAACTTTAACAACAAACAAAATAAAAAAATGATTAAAATGAATTTATTTTTAAGGAAACGTCTGATCCACATCTCTTTAAAAAAAAAGAACCAAAGTTAAAGAAAAGTCTTCGTCCACATAAAGAAGACGCCTCCCTCCCTCCCGTCTGTCAGCTGATGATTATTAATCTGTTTGATTGGCTGGATTTCACGTCCTCGCGTCTCTTTGGTGACGCAGTTAAATCTGATCTGATCCTCAACATGACGACTTCCGTCCATAAAGTCCCATGATGCCGCAGGTTCGACCCGTGTCTCCTCAGCCGTCTCCCTCCTCCTCCTCGTGGGATCCGATGGTCTCCAGGTCCGGCGGCACCTCCAGCGCCTCCTGCTGGACGTGTTGGATGGACACCATGCCGGTGAGGAGGGCGTAGCTCAGCATGGCGCCCAGAGCCACCAGAGCCGACAGGAACTGCTTCCTGCGCTTGTTGGGGACGTGGTCAAAGTCTCCGCCCTCAGACTGGGAGGACGTCTTCTGACTGGAGCTCTCTGAAACAGCAAGACAAAACACCGTGGACTCTGATCAACATTTTATGGACCAAACACACTGATCGATTAGTTGAATAATTATTGCCAGATTGATCAATAGTTGAGAAACGGGTCCAAACATGGAGCACGCAGACGTACGCTCGATGTGCGCTCCATGTTTGGACCGACGTTTCAAGTCGTTTCTGTAACAGTTATTTCCACTGTTGATTAATCTCTTGGTTATTTGCTTAATTAATCGATCAATTGATCCTGTCATGATCTTGTCAGTTGAAAAACAGTTTCAAACACATGAAAACAGGTGGAGCACACGGACGTATGTCCACATGTTTACACCTATTTTTCAAATAATTTCTGGAACAGTTATTTTCAATATTGATCAATCTGTCAATTAGTTCTTCTCATCTGGCTCCATTGATGCTGGAAGGTTCATGCAGGTTCAGAGACACACATGCTGCCGTCCTGACGTCTGTCTCAGAGACGTCCCTGATTATTTCAGAGAGACGATGACGCTGAGACACATTGTGGACGTGTTCCAACAGTGTTCAGGTACGAGACTGACCTGCTGCAGTCCAGACCTGTCTCCCACTGAACATGTGTGATACGACAACAGAGACCAAACAGGACTGTTGAGCAGCTGAAGTCGTTTATCAAGTAAGAATGAGAAAGAATTTCACTTTCAAACTTCAACAAACACTGACTGAGAGTTAAAGAGCAGCTGATGTCTCACAGAGAGAAACATGCTGCTGTCACAACACGATGACTGAAGATTTACAGAAAACATTAAACTTTATCAGTTTGAACTGTAAATATCTGATCTTTGTTCTGGATTCAGATGAATACAGGCTGAAACTTTTTACGAGCATGATCGTGTTTTTGGAATCAGGTTGTAAAAATCAAACCGACACCATTAATCTAATAAACATGCAGGTTTTTTTCCTAAATGAGCTCATTTGTGTCTTCACACACTTTATATTTTCTCTTCTCAAAGACAAACAGTTTCCTGATTAATGTCTTCAAGGAGACAATCTGTGTATCAGCAAAGATTTACATGATGTCATTCAGTGATGTCATATAAACCTCGTGGAGATAAACATGTCAGTTCAGTTTGTGGTGTGTTCAGTGATCTCGTGTTGCGTTCAGGGCCTCACCTCGGCCGTCTCTGGGGAAGTAGAGCAGCAGGATGTTGGAGCAGAAGTTGGTCAGGTTGTCCAGAGACTTCAGATGCTGCTGCAGTTTCCCGTTGGGCAGTTTGCACTTGAGGATCGGCGCCAAGTGACCAAACACGTAGGCGTCCAGAGACGAAGGCCTGCAGGGTCACAACACATTCATGTTTACATCGTCTGTTTCTGTAGTACGACCCTGAAGGTAGCATCGCTCTGGTTCCCTCCACAAAGAACAAACAGGATTTTCAGATTAGATTTTTAATTAGTGCAGAAAATCAAACAAACTCCTCCACAGCAAAAAAGATGGAACGAGTCCTGATGAGCTGCTGCTAAAAAGAATAAAAACGAGCGGACGGGATGGACGGGATATAGAGCAGGAGAGGACAGACGCTTCATGACGTATGTTTCAGCTCTGCTGCAACAGCTGCCACCAAAGAAGAAGAAGAAGAAGCAGAGAGTCACATCAGAGAGATGACTGACCTGAAGCAGCAGCGAGCTGTTTGTCTGAGCTAACATTGTAGATTAGCTTCATGTGGGATAACGCTACATTAGCAGCAGCTAGCAGGACGGAGTTTAAGTTCGAGTCTTTACTGTCGTCTCATTTAGCTACTTGTTAGCAACCAACTTTTTTAAGACACGTAAAAGCTCCAAAATTCAGGATTGTTTTTTTTTCTGACCTGTTTTATGTTGTAGAAGCAAGATATCATAAAGCTAATTAAAAAACATATTTAAAGACGTTTCATTTCAAAACGAGATGAGTAAATATTTGTTACTGAATTAAACAGGATTTCTACAAGTACTTCCCTCCTTTAACAGAAAAACCAGTCTGAGCAGAAGTTTTATGAAACTTTACAAGTTTCCTTGAAGCTGCTCTGGTGGATCTGCTGCAGCTGGACCCAGTCTAGGTTTTCCTGATCTGGATCATGTGTCTGGATGCATTTTAACAGCAGGTGTAAACATGATGGAGGAGACATGAAACGTCTCCACAGGAAGAGATCAGTCCGAGTCAGGACGAACTTACGAGTCTCCAAAGAAGAACTTGTGTGAGCCGAGGCGTTGGGACAGCAGGTTCATGCACTCTGCAGCATCGCGGTACAACTGAAACACAACAACAACAACAACAACAACAACAACAACACAGTTTATGTCTGAAAATGTTTGTCTTCAATAAAGAAGCAGAACAGCCACAGAGATGACATCATTTCATCTGAGCAGCTTTCAAACATTTTATGATCAGATCACTTTCACTTGGCTACATCTGCCTTCGTTACATCTATTATTTACTTATTTATACTTATTGATCGTTATTTATTTTGTTTGAAAAACATGTTGATGTTAGTTAACGTAACCAACGAGCTGCTGACTGCAATAAATCCTTCATTATTTCCTTCTTGTAAGTTCTGCAGATGGTATTTAATCCTCACGTCTGACTGAATACGGTTTATTTCTCACCTGCGTTTCTTTTATTTTCTACACACTTCTGTTGAATAATTTGTCTCTTTGTGTTCATGGTACAGAACAGAAGGAATCTGTGGCCGCAGGTTGTGTATCCGTGGCCGCAGGTTGTGTATCCGTGGCCGCAGGTTGTGTATCTGTGGCCGCAGGTTGTGTATCTGTGGCCGCAGGTTGTGTATCTGTGGCCGCAGGTCGTGTATCTGTGGCCGCAGGTTGTGTAAGACAGGATGGTGCAACCGTCATAACTATTAGGACAGACCTGGAATGCCAAGTTAAGACCGACTTAGCTTAAGACCAGGTCTAAGTCCTGCTGGTGCTACTGGCCCCTGTGTTCTGAAAAAGGCCATGCAGCCCCTGTGTGTTCTTTAACAAACACCACAGAGATCCTGCCGGGAGGTTGAGACGTTCGGTGTCTGGAGGAGGATTCATCCTGATGTTGGCAGAAAGGTCAGAGGGTCACTGAGAACATAAAGACTCAGGGGACCAGGAGGATCCACAGAAAACTTCACTTTTCTCTGGACCTAAATGTTTGGATTATCCTCTGCTGGTTTAATTTTGTTTCTCAGATTTAAACTCGGCTGCTTTCTGCTGCTGTCAGGATGTTTTTATGATTCTTACTGAAAACCAAGTCAGCAAACACATTTTATAAAACACGTAAATGTCAACTCGTCTTTCTCTTCATTCCTGTAAAGTCGACCTTCTGACGTGTTCTTCATGCTGACAGGAACAAATTGTTCTTTAACGATCTTCCCCTGAACGCCACCTGACCTCTGACCTCTTTCCAGAGCAGACGGACGGTTTCACACCAGCAGTTTTTCCAACAGAAGAATCCAGTGAGGAAAGTTTTCCTTTGCCTGTAAATCTGTTCCAACCACTTCAAGGAGCAGCCTGAACACATGGAAACCATATCTGAGTTCAAACTGGAAAAACGTCGAGCTGCTGCACGTTCTGATGTCACTGCGGCCGACAGACGCACACGAGCCTCTTCCCCGTCCTGAAACGCCTCTAAACTGAACTGAGAGCTGCTGTCGAACCGTCTGCAGGAACATCAGCCTGGTTTTCATCTTTTCTTTTCCAGCAGTCAGAATCTCTGTGAATGATGCTGCTGTTGAGTAATCCAGCGATTCCCAAACTTTTTCCAGGATGCCCCCCTTTCAGAAGCCAACAGAAGTTCAAGTCCCCCCCACCACAAAATTTTAAATCAGTTGTTAACAATAACTGGGGATGGAACTGATAAAAAAAAGAATTCAAAGTTAAATTTTAGCAAAATAAAGATCAGCTGGATAGAAACAGCAAACTCGTGTTTATTCCCCCAACATAGATCAGATTCATTCAGCTGTGTTTCACTCTTTTGGTCTTTCGTGCCCCCCTTGCAGTGGCTCCGTGCCCCCCAGTTTGAGAACCACTGGAGTAATCAAAGTTTGAACACACTGATGTAGAGGATTCTATTTCCTGCAGCTCTAACTGTGACTTATTAGCTGAAAAACAAAGTGAGACCACAGGATTCAGGTTCAACTGTGACAACATGAAACATGAATATTATGATGTTTTTCACCTGAAGCAGAAACACATCACACAGTTTTTCCTTTGTTCAAACTAAACTTTGTGCAGATAAAAAGTCTAAATGAAAAACAAACTGTCTGAATAAACAGAATTCCTTCATGTTCCACATTAACGCTGTTTGAGGGATTTCAGTGGCTGAATGAAGCGTCATCAGTACAATCTGTTCTGATTGGTTCTGTCTTTACACGTGAGAAGAGAGGCAGGACTCTGGATATTACAGGTTATGGACGCGACATGGAAGCTCCTATTGGCTCAAGTGAGCGGCCAATCAAAAGGCCAGACTACAGCGGGCATGTTGAGACCAAGACGTCACCATCATCAGCCTGGTAAGTTGAGTTGTGACAGAAAACAGGACTGTTTGACAGTTTTGTCCATCAACGGAGTAAAAGGTGAGTTGTCTCAGTTTTGTAATTGCTGGTTTGTTGGTGCTGATTGTACCTGCTGGTCTGATTATATCTTGAAATCGTTTGGTCCGATCAAATCATGAGAATCTTATCCGGTTTTTACACCAGAATTAGAGCGTACATACAACCAAAGACTGAAACAACCTGCAAAAAACACGAAAACTGAACAAATTCACTCCCAAGTCTTCAAGTTTTCAAGGATTCTCATTCTGACTGAGACACACAGCTGCTGCTCGAGCCAATAACAACTTTTGTGTGTCAGCTGTTGTCTCAAAGATATTTCTGTGTTGTTTCACTGCTCCTGTTATTACTCTGTCTGTCTGTCTTGATTTTTCTTTCTTTGTCTTTTTGCTCTTGACGTTTGCCAGGCCGCCATTTTAAATAAGAATTAGTTCTTCATAACTTGTCTCATTAAATAACCAAAGAGTCTCAGAAGTTACCGACTGGCTGTTTGTTTTCATCGCTGCTGATCAGAGCTGGAGCTGATAAACGCCTGTGATTACTGCGGAGTCATGTGACCTGGGAATGAATCCAGATTGTACCCTTTCACACTGACGACTAAATCCAGATGTTAGTGGGTTTTTGTCCAGTGTAAGAGGAGCTACAGCTTTTTAAACATATGTAACATTTATAATGAACGTGTGGCAGTTTGTGTATTTAATCAGATCAGTTTCTTAAACATGGTTTTTATTTTTCATGTGAACATTTTTCTTAATATTTGTAGCTAAAGTGTTTTTTAATGTTAATGTTTAATGTATCAGAAATCTTGCCTGTAATTGATGATTTTGTTGTTCTGTTCATGTGACACACGTGTGTCCATGGCGGGAGGTGGAACCTGCTCTGTGTCTCCCTGAGGTTTCTTCTGGTTTATTGTTTTTTGGGGGAGTTTTTCGTTACCTGAATCGAGGGCCTAAAGGACGGGGTGTTGTGATATGATCATATACATCACGCTGTTTATTCCAGAGGTGAAATTTCTGCAGCGTCCTCACCTCCTTCTCCAGCTCCTCTCCGGCCTCCAGGCTCTCGTTTCCTCGCAGCAGTCGCAGTTTTTCCAGCTGGCTGCTTTGCATTCGTCCGGGCAGGAAGAAGTTCAGAGGGAACGGCATGTGCTCCGCGTACCAGCGGCGCGTCACGTCCACGTAGTTCTTCGGCTCGATCCAGAACGTGTAGATCTACGACAGAAACATCCACACGCCGTTTTTCTTTTAGCTTTGAACACGTTCACGTCCAGCGAGGAAAAGAAAAGCATCTTTCTCACCAGAGCAGGTTTGAGTTTCTCCTCCATCAGAGAGATGAAGGCCAGGCTGTCGGCTCCCTCCTTGGCTGACAGATCGTAGTCTGCATTGTATTTCTGAAAAACAGAACAAAGAAAAACACCTCACACATCTGTTTGATGGGACAGGTGCAGGTGTGCAGGTGTGCAGGAGAGGGACGAGTGCACCAAAAACGTACACATAATCTCACGCACACGTCTAATTTACAATGATCTGAAATGTTTTTGAAACCAGAGCTGCTGCTCCTGCGCTCAGTGGTCAGGTGATACTTACTGTACTTCTTATTACTATTATACTTCCATAATCAATACTTCTATTGAGGTAAAATGTTCATGAGCTGACAGAAAACCTTGAAAGTCTCTCAGTGTCTTTTTATTGTGACCAGACCAAACACACCTGTGTAATCATCCTGCTGTGTAATCAGCATCTCTGTACACCTCACCTGTCAGGTGGGTGGATTATCTCCACAAAGTGCTCATTAACTCAGATTTGAACACATCACATGTGGGTGAAATGAGCCTTTAGTGGGCACAGGAGAAGATCTTTGAATTAAACTGGGGGAAAAACCCTGAAAATGCTGGTTTATATTTTTGTTGAGTGTCGAATCAAAAACTAGAGCTGAGAGAGAAGTTCAGACCACTTCCTCACCTCCACATGACTGACCAATCACAGCACAATGTGGGTGTGATGTCACATTGTTTCAGTTACTCTGTTTCCATCAAACCTCGACTGCAAAAAGGTTGTGACGTTGTGTAAAACAAATCAAAACAGAAAGCAAAGATACTTAATGTTTAACCTGATAAACTTTATTGTTTCTGTAAATATTCACTCTTTCTGAATTTGATGCTGCAACATGTTTTTAAAAAGTTGTGACAGGAGGAACAAAAGACGTTGTGGAACGTTCTAAAAACAGCTGTTTGGAAGGTTCCACAGGGGAACAGGTGAGTTTATCTGAGGAAAAAGAGGAAAAGGACCATCCAGACTGTTACCAGCACTAACTTGTAAAGACAGCAGCTGTGATGGTTTGGGGGGATTTGGAGCCACATATGCTGCCATCCTGACGTCTGTCTCAGAGACGTCCCTGATTATTTCAGAGAGACGATGATGCTGAGACACATTGTGGACGTGTTCCAACAGACAAGTCTGTCCCGAAGGAGGCGCTAGAGGAAAAGTGACAGATTGATCCTCTGGAGAGCAGGAGTGAAATCAGGACATTTGGTGGAAGTACGGCTGCTGAAGTTTGGGTTTTCTTGAACAGAAGTGGGAGTTTTGAGGTTAAACACTGAAGAAAAGGTATCAACATCAACAACATCTGGTTTTCAGGTGGAAGCTCCACAGAACAGCTGACTGGAACAGAAGAAGAAGAATCCTCACAGAAACAAGAGAAGAAGAAGAAGAAGAAGTGTGACTGAAGTGAATAAATGTGAGTTTAATCTGCAGCGGAGCATGAAGCCAGCAGTTCTCTCCTCTGAGCTTCTTCAGCAGCTCTCCTGTCGTTGTGGTTTCCTCACCTACCGCAGCGCGCAGGCACCGAGCATGCTGGGTAATGTCTTCCAGCTGCCCGTTAGCTGCTGAACGCAGGCGGAGGGCAGCGTTTGGCTCACAGACGTGACTTCTGCTGAGGGGAATGTGGGTCAGAGGAGCTCAATCTGAAGGAAAACTCCGAGCAGCTGAAGGTCATCAAGAAAAGAAAAAGTCGGCTGACGGAGGCGTCTCTGTTCCACAAACTGTCCTCTGAGTCTGTGTAGGACAGGAAGTCTTTGTTGGGATTGTTTATGATAGAAATGATGTGAACTTGTTGACCTGCGTGTGTTTTTCTTCTTCAGTATTTAGCTGCTGCAGGTAGTTTTGTTTGAGAGGTTTTCACACTCAGCATCTGTTTCACCTCAAACTGAAGCTTTTCTGCAGGTTTCAACAAGTTAAACTGATGTTTTCTTTAAACGTCTGTGATAATGTTGAGGTTTGGACCAAACAAACATCGTGAAGGCGTCACTTGTGACAAACCAATCAATCGATTCATGAAGAAAATAAGCAGCAGATTCATGCAAAATGAAAATAATCAATAGTGCACCAAGGTAAACAAACACTTAATAATGATGGAATAACTGTATGTTTGCTCGTATCTGTGGATCAACTTTTCAAATCAAATTATGCTGAATGTTTACACGATGTCTCCAGACTGTCCCTCAGTGTTACAGAGTCTCTGGTTTCTCTCCTCCTCCTCTCTGATCTCTGATCTTTGATCTGTGGACAAAACAAAACATCTGAGGACGTCGTCTTGGACTTTGAGAGACCAAGTGGACCAAGCAGCTAATCAATTAATTGAGAAAGTAATCAGTCAATGAATTAATGATGAAAATAATCGTTACTTTAATATTGTGATACTTGGATTACGTTGCTGACTGCATTCTTTTGAACAGGTAATTAGTAACTGTATCAGATTACATTTTTAAAGTTACCCTGCCAACCCTGTTTGTGATGTTGTCGTAGTTCTGAACGCTGTCCGGTGTTCAGACAGTCGTACCTGTTCAGACCCGCCTCTACCTTTAAAAACACAGAGGTGAACGACCACAAGCTCGACACACGAGGAGCCACGACGTCACTTTTGGCGAGTTCACCCTGAACGAGTGCTGCTGTAAATACGTACAAACGACACGTTTCTCTCGTCAGTTCTAAAGAGAACGTTTGGTTCTGTGTTCTCTCAGCAGCTCTCGTCCTGCTGAGCTTTACGAGGATTATCAGCTCTGTTGGAATGTGTCTCTGGCTGCAGCTTCCTGTTGTTAAATGAGTTTTTCCAGTCGGCTGCAGAGCTCAGAGCCTCACACACACACACACACACACAGACACACACAGACACACACAGACACACACACACACAGACACACACAGATGTGTATACAGACACACACAGACACCTGT
>JAJHUR010103600.1:5109-16080 GCA_027495735.1 Lutjanus campechanus
ATATTTTCTTCAAACTATATAAAAGGAGGTTCTCAGGACAGTTTTAACTCTCAAACAATGCATGCTCGTCTGCTAATGCTGATCAAGTTTTAGAAACTTAATTTGATGAGTTGATTGAACTCTGTACAGTGAATTCATTCAACTCGTCATTTCAAGACAAAAGACTTCAAGTTAGATTAGAAGAACTCATGTTTATTAGTTCTTAAGTTTTCTACTTTCCACTAAATTCCTGTATGATTTTTACAGTGATGAAAAAAGATTTCCCACATGCACCATATAAAGCTGTGTAATTATAAGATAATAAAATGGAACTTAAATGATTGATGTGGGGAAATTGAGACGGTACAGCAGCAATAATAACTGGATATAACACAGACGAGAATGTAAATAAATGGCAGTGCAGAAATATCTGCAACATTTCATATAAATAAATGTTTGTTTGCAAATAATATAAATCAGCTTATACCCAGTTTATGAATCTTTGCATTGGCTAATCTAAACACCTGGTGTCTGGTAGGGCTTTCCTGGGCGAAATCCTCTGGCACACAGGAAGTGATGGGCTTTATTTGTTTGTTGGAAATAAACAGGAGAAGAAGAACCGGCTAATTAGCATCAGCGGCGATAGCCACCTCAGTTAAAACAGATGAAGAAAAGAGCAGTAAAACCTGCAGAAACTGGACATCCGAGAGAAAGATGTCGCGACACTGGCTGCAGCGCTTGATTGACAAGTGATTCTTGGGAAACGTAGTGCAAAAACTAAACTTTAACCTCAAACTGTGAGCGCCAAAAATGACAATTAATCATATTAAAATGAATTGTGAGAATGAGGGAGTGTGAAAAACAAAGAAACATCAATACCAATTACAGTAGAAATAGATAAATGAAGCACAAGACTATACAGTGACTCAGTATGGATGTACACAGTCGAGCCCAACAGAAGGCCAGACTGTCACATATCTGTGCAAAGACTCAATAACAGAGAGTCTGTCTTGCTGCTGTCTGTCAAGCCTTTGAGAAGCAACAGTGGAGGTGGGGAGTGTACATTCCTCACAGCGGCTCCATGCAGCTCGGCCAATTAGCAGCTGAGTGGTTTGTTTAAGTCCAAGTGATGATGAGATGTTGTGCTGGGAGGCAGCCCAGTTCATTAAGCACACTGTTGTCTCTGGTTTACTCAGCTTGCCGGCTTTAACAGCCTCTCAGTGCTTGTTTACCAGCCGCAAATATGACAGACTGTATGTCAATTTGACCGTCTGTTTGTGTGAGTGTGCATGTGTGGAGGTGACGGAGGAGGTGGCGAGTTTGTGAGTGTTTGTGTGTGTGTGCATGTGGGGGAGCGCCTGCGATTTAAGGTACCGTACAGTATGTACAGGAGGTGGACACTGTAACACCTGTGCAATATATTGAATTCAATATAAAACCTCCTCAAAAATTTACCATAAAGTTGAATCAACACCTGTCTGTCTGTGTCAACAAAAAACAAATATTTTAAACTTGGCTGCTGTGCTGTCATGTCAGTTATTGCATTGCAATTCATTTAAAATGCTTTGGTGAAGAGTGATGCTGATGCATCTAGATGGAGGCTGGATCTTTGAATTGGGTCATTTTCATTCAGAATTAATAAATAATAACTGTTTTCCCCGGTATGCTACTTTTGTTGCCTTTGAAACAGAGTGTAGCAACCCTATCGCCAGAAAAGAGCATTAATACTGGACAACTCAGCAAAACCTTGGATTATGTAAATTGCCAACTCAGTATTTGGACTGCAGTACACAACTCTGAACACTAGGGTCTTACATATTGCTCCTTTAAACATAAGAAAACCAAGTTATGCTTAAAAAAATGATTACAGCCCCTTTTACACATCTTGTTCAACATGCAAATGTTGAGCTGTTATTCCACCTCGTCGTTCTACACGTTCTTGTTGTTCCACCATTAAGCTGAAAGCATAAGTAATAATAGAACTTATGTAAAACAGAGGAGCCAGCAGGACGAATCACTGACGTTGTTGTGCTATCATACTATCTAAGATCACACACTGTGGCAACATTATGATGTTATTTGGTCATATTGCGGGAACTCTGTTTAAAAGGTGCTATTGACATAAAATCCAGTCTACCGCATTAAAGTTGGATGCGCTACATGCCAGTTCACCACCCAAACCTCCACATCCGTAACGGCAATACACACTATCAGGATATGACATGCGTCAAACAACTCACACCCATTGTTTTCTTTGCATGAACCAACATACAAGCACTGTCTTCATGGTTGCAACTGTGGATTTTAACACGCACCACTGCTGTTTCCCAGCATTGACCTGATCATTTCGTTTACTGTACCTTGGCAGCTTTTCCAATTTGACATATCCAGTGTGTGCTGCAGGTGTGTCAGATTGCGCTATGCTGAGTGATGCTGCCAATGTGTGTTGCACTCAAGTTTTCACTTTGTTATAAATACTAATCTCTCTATTGACACTAAATATTGGCACTTATTGTGAATCATGCATTGCAGGTTTGTTCAGTGTGAATGTAATTCCAAGAATACTGAGCTGCAGCGTATCAATTTAAAAACAAGATTCACCTTTGTATGGTAAGGTAAGGTAAGGTAAACTTTATTGTCCCACCAGGTGGTAAATTTGTCTTGGGCTAACCGCCCATACTGCATACTGCCCATACTGGAAGTGTGATGTCCTCACACTTGTGTGACTGTTTGATTTCACTGGGCATGGCTGCATTGCATGCCTTACAGAGCTGATTGCGGTCATTCAAGACAAAAACAGACAACAAAGAAACTATTGAGATATGCAGCCTACTTAACCGTGGTAGTAGCACAAAAAATCAAGAAAAAATGTCCAAATCAAAAAAGTCTGAACAAATCAACAGAATCAAGCAGGTGAAATGTTTGATGCAACATGCAGTGGAATCAAGGCGTGAGATTTACAGAGGTTTGTTATAATGTTTGTACATGTTTTCACGAGTGTATAATCACTTGAAAATAAGATTTGTGTGTATTTATCACCTTATAATGAGCCGTTTATGAGCGGGTCCTCCTATGTAACGGACAAACCAAATACTGACCCTAGATACGGCATTTTGCACTTTGTATGAGTTTTACAGCCACTGTACTCCTACATGCTCGGAAGTGGAGAGTGACACAAGGTATCTGCAATATCCAAGATGAGTGGATGCCACTAAATCCTACACGCTGGTCCTTTAAAGGGACAGTTCACCCCAAAATCAAAAATACATATTTTCCCCCTGGCCTGTACTGCTGTTTATCCACCTTGATAGTTGCTGGAGTTTTTGAAGATATCAGCCACAGTGATGTCTGCCTTCTCTCCAGTAAAATGGGTCTAAATGGCACTGAAAAATTCAAAACCAGTGTCCCTTTCCAAAAATCATGACCCAATTACTCAAGATAATCCACAGACCTTGTTGGGAGCAGTTTGATATAAGAAATACCTTCTTTCTAACAGAAAAGAAAGTAGTTCTGGTAGATTATACTGCAGAAAGAAAGTAGTTCCTATGTGACACTGCTCACAACAAGGTCTATGAATTATCGTGAGTAATCAGGTCATGATTTCTGGGAGGAGACGTTACTGAAGAGTTTTTCAAATGTATTTTGAATGTAAAACAAATGTCATTTAGTCCCATCATATCGGAGAGAAGGCAGACATCTCTATGGCTGATATCTCCAAAACTCTGCAACTCGCAGTAACAAAAATCGAGATGGATAAATAGCACTGCAAATACTGATTTTGGGGTGAACTGTCTCTTTATGTGAAGATAACTGCTGAGAAAGTGGGATGCATAAGCTTGGTTATTTTTCCACAAATCAGAGACCAAACGATACTGACTGAACTAATCCACAGCTGATTAAACTGTTTTAAATGAGGCTTCATCAGTGTTTGTAATAAAACCTGTTAATATAGAGTCATCTGCGAACTTGAGAGTTTTACCAACATCACCTGTTTGCAACAAATATAAAAATATAACAAAACTAGTGCATAGTCAAATATATTATAAAACAGGAATGAACGCCATAGTATTTTTCCATACCTTTCCTATCATTCCACATTAAAGCTCAACATTCATCCAACGCGTGCAGCCATTCAGCGCCGCTCACCACCCATGAGTGCAATAATGACTCCTAATCAATGTGACTAATGTCTCCTTTCACCGCTTGGACAAATATTAGTCCAATAGCAGCAGTTAAAGTGCAATTATACCTCCTCTCACCCCCTTTGTTTTCTCATTCAACATAGTGTACCAACCACGCCAAATAAGCTACAATATAAGACCAGAGGATGTTGACCTAATGAGACCCCAGCCCGCTCTACTCTTACTGATAAAACAGAGCCACTTCACACTCCGCAACACTCACGCTCTTTCTCGCCGGAGACAAAGAGCGATTATGACTGACGGAGAGGAAGAAGACAGACTTGTTTTCCCTCCCTTCCTACCCCTGAAAAATTTTCGGAGGACGGTTTATTCAAGATGTCACAGCTGCGCGCGTCTTAGTCGGAGCGTTCAGGAGGGTCACGGCTTTGTGACCGCGCGCGTGTGTGCATGTGTGTGTGTGTGTGTGTCAGAGCAATTCTTAAGGCCGTAATGCAGTGGGCGATGACAGATCACTTCATTCACGCAAGACGAGGGCAATTACTTCAACCATGACAGATTGCCTCAGCAGAACTGAGTTTAGGATAAAACCTCTCTCCCTCGCGCTCTTTCTTCCTCCCTCTCTCTTTATATCTCCTCACCCCTCTCCTTCCCCCCGTTCAATAAGGAATCTTGTGGTTCTCCCAGCTAATGACTTCCTCCTCACTGTTACACCATTGTGTGTGTGCGTGTGTGTGTGTGTGTGTGCGTGTGTGTGTGTGTGAGCAGGGGGTGACAGTACCATCTGTCTGGCTGCTGTAGCCCTTGCCCCTGCCCAGCTGGTGGGCACTGAGTAATGGGAGAGGACTTCCTCATCTCGCCCCCCTGAGACACACACACATTAGTATGCAACACCTACTGTCAGACTGAGCGGGAGAATAAGAGACAGAGACAGAGGGAGAGTTTTTTTTTCTCTGTTTAAGCATTGAAACCTGAGCAACTCCGGGTGTCAAGTGATGAACGCTGAATGCTCAGAGTCTTGAAAAATTGGCACATACAGCAACAATTTCTCTGTGTGTGTCTGCTCGTGAGTGACAGTGTGAAGAATGTAAATGAGCGTATACTAAACCTCTGGATTGCTTATTGAATTGGGAGGTGGAGAAGAGGAGAAAGAGGTAGTGTGTGATATCAGTTACAAAAGAACATCATGCGAAATGTGCAATTTGAAATATTTTATTTCACATGTGAGAACCATATGAATTTGTGTGAAATGCCACCTTTATTGCATTTCTCTCTGTCCTCAATTCCTGTCAATCTTTCAGTGACATTGTTCAATGACGGTATAAAATATCTGCAAAATGAAGTTGGTTTGTATGAAGTATTTGTCAGTAGCCGGTGTATTAGCTACAGTAGACTCCGGTCAGGACGTCCCCAGTTTGGAGAAACAAAAAGGAAAAAGAACACTAGCACAGAAGCTAAGCAATGAACTGTTGTGGGCAGGGTCCGCAACAAAAGTTATTTTAGCCACTTTTAAAAGATCCACCTAAAAAAAAAATCAATGTCAGTTTAAGTGAATACTGTATTTAGGATATTGTCACCCCTTTACCTTGCCATCAGACAGCTGTTTCTGTTATATGAGCCAAATGTTGCTCTTTCCAAACCAACCAAACTCCATACGCGAAATCCGTAGTTTTACCTCACAGAACATGGGAGTTGCTGGTCCACTAATGCCTTGATCTGTTAGTTTGTTTGTGTTATTGTGTGATTTCAGTGTTGTTGTTGTTTTTAAAAAGTATAGATTCACTGAAGTCACAAAATGGCATTAACAAACTGACAGATCAAGGCAGCGGTAGACCAGCAGCTCCTATGTTCTGCGAGGTAAAATGGCTGATTTTGCCTATGAAGTTTGGTTGGTTTGGAGAGAGCAATATTTGGATAATTTGTTAATCCGTCCTGTGATTTGGACCAATTCCAAAAGTGGATGTGTTCTTCCTTGGCCCATGCTGCACCCTCCCACCAAGTTTCATGAAAACCTGGCCAGCAATTTTTCCATAATCTTGTGGACAAACAGACAAACAAATGGCACAAAAAACTGAACTTTCATGGTGGAAATAATGATGATCCATATGTAATAAATAAGTAAAATGTCTTCCACATAAGTGATCAGATTTGCTGCAGTGCAGCTGCAATTTTCTGTGACTGGTTACATTTTAGAATAATAAATTATTAGTCATATAATTCATGAAATGTAAGAGAAAAATGGGAAAAATGCCCATCACTGTTTCCCAGAACCTAAGGTCATATCTTATCAATTTTCTTGTTTTCCCTGTCCAGTTGACTAAAACACCAAAATACTACTGGGAAAACAGGCAGTAAATAATTGCATATGAGAAGCTGACTTCATCATATTTCTTGCTAAATAAGTTAAGTGTTTATTGTCTATTAAAGTGGAACTTTGCCAAGTTTACTCATCAAAATCAGAGCACTACTCAGCCAGTGAAAACAGCGGCATAATGTCCTGTTTGGCTTTTGGGGAACTTCCTAAAGTCTGATAAAACAACCAGGTCTCCCAGACGTTTATTTAACCTACTGCTAAACTGCAACAGCCAATACAACTTGAGAGAAACCTAATTCTCGGAAACATTTTCAATGAATGTATCTGCCAACTCACAAAATGTTCATCCAGAAAATATCTGCGTCACTGACAACACATTTCGTTGGTTAAACTCCAAAAATGGAATTTTACAATGCAGTATCAAGTACATGATTAAGCCTTTCACAGGAACTAAGACGACATCATCAGGGTTATCAATGCTTGGTTTTCCACAGAAATTCTGCATCACAACTTTACAGCTTGGGAAATGGAGGATCCAATATTTTGGCACCATACTAGGAAGTAATGCTGTGTTCCGTTTACCTCGGGTGTCAAAAGGAAAAACTGGTAATGGTATCACATCCAATTTGACCAAGTTAATTTATTCAAGGTAAACTTTCCTACTGACAGTTTCTATTGCTTCCACGGGATACGTCAGAGACTGAGGTTGGATGGTGGTTGTGTAACAGTGAAGATAACAGCTCCCATGATGCCATGCTACTTCAAGATGTCATCAAACTTTGTCTTATGTTATTGATTTAAAGTGAGAGCGACCCCTAGTGGAAGAACTTACATATTGTGCATTTAATGAGACACAAAAGACTACTACTACTACAGCTTTCATTAGTGTTAATGCGCATGGCAGCCATTTTGGATTTTCAAGTCGAGGTTGGTGAGGTTCCTTTGACTTTCCAAGTTGGGAATCTGACTTCGGGGGCATCCCAGTTGAAATTTCCAAATGGGAACTCGGAAAATCTGGCTTCTCGGTTCAAATAAAACACACCGGGATGTCTCGGCTGTTTTTTATTTTTAAATTGTCTCTGATAAGCCACCCCTAACTTTATGAGCATGCGACACAAAATCATTGGCGCAACCCCAATTTTCTGTTAGAAGAGTCAATCAATCATGTAACTGACAAATTTCAGCACTGAAAATTAGCAATAAGGTTCAAACTAAATTGAAATTTCCTTTACGTTAACATACAAGAGACTTATGAGTAAATCGCTCCGTTCCCTGAACAGTTTTCTGCAGTGGGCATTTCCTGGTCTTGTTTATGGGATTGTAATGATTTGAAGCAGTGTGCTGTATAGACAGTAGAAATAAAGGTAAAAACAAAAAACAGAGTTGGACTTCAACATGTTGGTTTGGCATTTGACAGGAGCCATCCTGAATTAGACTCCTCCAACACGGCTGATTAATGATGTTTCTTTATCTCCACGCTGGCTTCAGGCACCGGGTTGGATCCACTGCAGCGTGTTGGCCCACAGAGTGTGATACTATCCCACACTGTGGCTTTCTAAATCTATCTCTCTCTGTTTCTGTTTCCCTTCTTCACACTCCATCCAGCTCTCCCTCTCCCTCTCTCTCTCTCCTCTATCCTTTTTTGTCTGGGTGTCTCTCTCTCTCCTCTCTCTCTCTCCCCCTGTCTCTGTTTCTTTCTCCTTTCAAGCGTGGAATCATTTAATTATCGCCTATAGCTTTTTTGGCAGGCTGTTGAATGCCCACCTCTCAAAGCCTGGAGGAAACAATTTACCCCGGGATATCACACACACACGCACTCACACACACACACACACTCACACACACTTCAAGGAGAGGATTTATTACAGCAGGTCCATCCGCAGTTCACAGAAATCCATCACCAATTCCAGATTGAAGAAATATTTCCAGGGAAAAAAAATAAAATATTAGCCAGACCAAAAAAATGTTTGGCCATTGCTCGGATCCTGTAACAATTTTGCATATGTCCTGGATGTATTTCCTTACAGATAAGAGCTGTGATTTAGTCGACAGTGTGGGTGTGTGTGTCTGTGCATGCGTGTGTGTGTGTGTGGGACTGCTGCCTGTGTGAGGTAATGATTAAATGTCGTAAAGCATTTAGAGCGTTTAACTCCCCATTATAGGAACAGTAGGAGGTGATTCATTTAGGACTCTCGCCTACATTCTTAAAAATAAAGGTTCTAACAGGAATCGAAAAGGGTTCTTTGGTTTGTCCCCAGAGGAGAACCATCTTTGGTTCCTGGCAGAACCTTTTCTAAAGTTTCACTTGGAACCTTTCAGGACTTTTCCCACCAAATTAGCTCAGGTTCTTGAGCCGGTTCTGTTTAAGTTTCTCGGAATCTTGGTGCTGTCAAGTGGACCAGTTTTTTGTTGGTTCCAGCTGGGAAACAAATTTTCAAACCTCTGAAGCAATTTACTTTTGGTGGAAATGAAAATAAAAATTAGGTGCTTGAAGTGGACCAGGGCCGGTTCCTTGTTGGCAGAAAAGGCCTAGCAGGAAGTTCTACCTAGAACCCAACAAAAGGGTAAACCTAGAACCAGCTGTGCAAGCCCCTATGAGAGATTCTATGGACAACCCTCCTATAATGTAATGGTTCCACCAAGAACCCTTCCACCAAATTAATTCTGGTTCTTGAACTGGTTCCATTCAAGACTACTGGGACCTTGGTGCTATCTCAGCACAACAACCTGTAGAATATGACACATCCACTTTCCCCAAGGAAAACCTGCTCTCATTTGTTTCTAACTGGGAACCAATTTTTCTGTCTCAGAACCAATTTATTTTGGGTGGAAATGTTCTGAACAGTTCAAAATTAGGTGCCAGTTACATGTTGGCGCAAAAGGCCTAACTGGAGGTCCTATCCATGAACCCAACCATTATATTCCAATGGCTTTATCTAGAACCCACCCGGGGGGGTCTACTGAGAACCCTTTTATATAATGGTACACAGAACCCCGGACGAATGAGTTCCTCAAGGATTTCAACAATCTTTGAAGAACTCCTTCTTCCAAAAAGGATTCTGGGATCAAAAGGAACCTTTAGTCTTACAAAGAACTCATGACGAACACTGCCTTCAAAAAACGTTTTTCAAAAGCAAATGGCTCTGAATAGAACCTCAGCCCTTCAGGAGGAAGCGCTTTCGGAACCGTTATTTCTAAGAGTGTACTCGTGCATGTGTGTCAGTTGGATCCCTATGGGATGAAGGAACCATCCCTATAGAGTTGGAGAAGGCGAACAAAACACAGCAAGCTAAAGAAAGGAGGGAAGACAGGAGAAGAGGGTAAAACAACTGGGATCCATTGAGAGGAAATTAATGGCCCATCTCATATTGTCAGCATTGTTATTGTATAAGGGGGCTCTTAGAGGGAGGGGAACCCTTTAAAATGATGTCTGTTGAGAAAAAGAGCACTAAAAATGAAGACAAGGCAAAGAGGGGGATGAAAGGCGAGGGCTGTAAATTTTCGACAGAGCTCTCAGTTCATTACAGGGTGATCAGAGACGAGGCAGGGCCAGACAAAGGGCCCCAGTGTTGTAAGCCAGCTACGTCAGTGTTACGCCGGGGTCAGCTCTTTAACTCACGGGCAATGAATAACTGGGCTTTCAGCCGGGACAATGGCAGGCCAGCTTTCCCCAGCTCCGGGTAGGACCTGCCTATTGTTGAGGAGTTGAACCGGGGAAGTCACCAATCTGTAGGAACGCTGAGAAGTTAAAAGACACGACGAATGAGTCGCGGAAACAGAGAGCTGCAGAGATTTAAGATGTGTGTCTGAGGGTGTGTGTGTGTGTGTGTGTGCAGACATAGAGGTCAAGAGTACTCTATCATCACCATGCCATTAAAGATTAAAGTGCGTATGGGGCCCACAAGAATTCAGTGGCCTCCGTGTGTGTGTGTGTGTGTCTGCTGTGGTTTCTTTTACAGGTAGCTGCTCAAATTCACGACTGAAACAATCCAAGTAAAGCCAATGAAGGAGCCAGACCCCCTTTGGGCTAATCACTCTCTAAGAAGCAACTGCTTTACAGCATCACAATCACCAATTTGAGGAGTCAATCTGTCAATCCGTCTCGTTTCTAAATGGCAGCCATAAGATATGGTAAACAATACAGTAAATCACTGTGATGTTTGGTCAGTGCAAAAGATCTTTGAGGGACAAACTTCAAGGGGTACTCCATCTTACACATAAAGATTACTTTACATGACATGGAGAGCCATGTATTTTTTATGCCACTTGATTTTCATTTGACAAAAATGTGTATTGGTTTTAGTCCAGTTTTAGTCTTTTTTGGGTTTTGTTGCATTTAGTTTATTTTTAGTAAACCAAAGACATGTTTGGACATGTCTAGTTTTTAACAGTGCAATTTTAGTCACATTGTTGTCATATTAAAAGTTTTAAGTCTTTTAAGTATTATGAGGCTAGAGCTGTCACTATTTTTTTTTTTTTTTTTCGTGTAACAGGTGTCACTCTCGTCAATCACAAGGTTTGTTGAGAAAAATCGCCACT
>JAJHUR010103606.1:0-10488 GCA_027495735.1 Lutjanus campechanus
TGACCTGCTTGCATTGTTTTAAAATTGTGTGTCCAGTGTACACTATTCTGTATAAAAGGGGCCATAAGCCTGCTCAGTTGACCCAGTATGGATGTGAACACCCATGAACCTGAATGCCAGCACTTGACCTCGCTGAGTGTTTCGTGTCAAGTCCAGTGTGATACGCCACCAAAACAATGACAATGTGTCACCATTTGAATACACACAACACACAAGGAAGTGACTCTTTTTAAACCCTCTCTCCCCTTGTCTTTCATATCCTGTTTGCAACTACAAACAGTTTCAACAAATCTAACACCACTGGAGTTTCATCTCTGTGTGATTTGATGTCTGGTGTTTGATTACTCACGATCAGAAAGTGTCACTTCAGACTGTGACTGATCCGTGTGTCTGGATGTATGTATTATTATTAGTGGCAGCAGGCAGCAGTAATGGTACTATTAGTAGTGGAATGTAGCTGTAGGGGAGACACTTAATGACATTTACTCTGCACATACACAGTAGCACTCTCTCTTTGCCTGCAGAGGAGGAGCAGGATCACCTTGGCAGAAAAAAACAGTTTAAAGTATAAAAGTTAGTTTTTGGATGCACAGTATTTTTCCTCTGCTGTCAAAAGTTTAAATGACTGCAAATTTAAACTTACATCAAAGGTTATTGGTTAAAAAATAAACATGAAGATACCATGCTAATATAGGTGTAGCTAGGTAGCATGGCTGTAAGATTAGGGCCCAATATAAGCACCTTATTTGTCTGTGTTGAAATACTTTTCTGTGAAAAAATAAAATATGTTGTAACATATTTAACTAAAATTAAATGTAAAATTACTTTTAACTCAATTCAAATAATTACAGTCTAGTTACCACTTGAATAGTTGCCTAGTCCTCTGCAAAAAATATAAATAGACGTTTACTTTGAATGCATATGATGCCTCACATCTAAAGGAATCTGAAACGTTAAAAGTGTTAAGTAACTATTACGTTACTACTATTAGGTACTACAGCAGTAATGTAATGTGATTACTTTGAGGTGTGCTTTTATTTGAGAAACAGTTGGTTAATATGATTTTTTCAGTGTTACCCCAGGAAATTATATCACTCTGACTTCTTGCATTAAAGTTAATATTAAAGTCTTGTCCTTATTAGTAAAAATATGTCACTTGTATAATTAGGTAATGCATAAGTATGATTCTTATATCAAAAGATGACAAGTGTATTTCAAGCAGTCTGTGAGTTATGAAGGAAAATGTAAAAAATGGTACAGTAGCCCCCAGTCTCCCCTACTTAAATAAATTCTGAGATGCTTTTATACTGCTTATGTTTCTACTTCATTACAGAGGAAAATATAATAAAAACCTGTCCTCACCAGCCTTGATGGCACTGATGGTCTTGTGGTGCTTATGTGTGTTACGTGTTTAGTGTGTGTGTCTGTCTGTGTATGTATGTATGCATGTGTGTGTGTGTGTGTGTGTATGTGCCCACAGATGGTCAGGTTCCCTCATTCAGACAGGCTGAGTTTCCTGCTGCCAAACAATTGTGGGAAAACCAGAGGTCAACACAAAAGGAGAAATAAAGAGGCAGAGAAAGACTGGGCTGCATCCAAATGGCCCACAATAACTTCCTGCTTTGTTCCTGGTGGATTAATACAATGTGACAGGTGAAACCAATAGCCTGCTGGGAGTGTTTGTATTGACCTCCGCAGGTGGAGACGTGAGAATGATGTGGGAACCGAAATAGAAATTAATGGAATAATAGAACAGAAATCAGTGTTAGTCAGTCACAGATGGTCCTGGACTGAACCCTGTCGAGGCTGACTACACACTTTTTGTATGTTAGTGTGTCCGCTGCAGGGGGGGTAGTGGAGTGTAAACTAAAATAAACTCAGTTTCCCCATCTCTTTGAAATGAGGCTCAGAGTTTACTCACCTATTTTCATGTCAACTGTATCAATTAATGCCAGGAAACAAAAGAAAACTGTAAACAATGCAACAAGACAAATAAACAACAAAAACAGCATAACAAGACAAAAACAATGTAAGACTTATCAAGAGATAAAAACAAGGTAAAAAGACAAAAACAATGTAATGAGACGTGTGTGACATAACAAAAAGGCGAAAACGATCTAACAAGGCAAAAACAACATAACATGATGAAAACAGCATAAAAGATGTACCAAGACAAAACACATAAGAGAGGGAGACTTGACTGAGAAACAGCTGGTTTTTACTTTCATACTTTAAGTACATTTCAGAGCCTTTACTTTTTCACTTTTACTCGAGTAAAAAAGTTCAGTAAGTACTTCTACTTTTACCAGAGTTTTTTTTTCCTTTTTTACACAAGCATTCTTATTTCTGCTTGATTAAAGAATGTGTGTACTTTTACTGCCTGTTGACAATTAGACATCAAGACAATTAACCTAACAGTTACCTAATTAAATGTGTCCAAGATGTGCGCTGATATTTCCAAATGAATTTGTGCCTCTCCTATCATATCTTGTACCACTAATCAAACAGTACTGTTAGCTAGGAAGCAGTTGAATGCTAACATTAGCTGTTGTCTCATGGTAGCTAATGGGTTATCAAATGTTGCTTTAGCTTTAATGTGGCCTGATGTCCTTCCAGATTCTCACTATTTTCAGTGAATCCAGAAGCAGAAACGACTTGCAACCTAAAGCTCCATTTAATTACCACCAACTCACACCAAAGTGGTTTTGTGGTGAACTGCCTGTTTGACTGAAGGTCCAGGTTCAACATTTCTCCCGAAGCTTTCAGCTTCATCTCATGGCCTTCATCAGTGGCTATTTTCTCAGTTGTCAATGACTATAACTTTGATATAGCACATAAATAAGAATTGAGATGACAGATGACAGAAGATAGCTTGGCCCTGTTTTTTCTCAGCTATTATAACCACTACTATAGTGCATTGCTCTGTTAAAAACAGCCTCGCCTAGTGGTCATTCAAAGTCACTACACTTAGATGCTCAGTGGGTCTTTGGTCATGTTGTGTTTTCAATGAAAATTGTTCACAATACCAAGAAACTTGTTCCAGAAAATCATCAGCTTGGCTTTATCCTACTGTAAATAATAAATGGACAGAGACAAACGACGGACATTTGGTAGTGCAGCGTTGTTTGGACTGAGCACATACAGTTTACATTAATCCTTGAAGTGATACTTCATTTATGTCTTTTGTATATCAAACAGTCGGTCTCAAAAGGCTTGAAAATTGCTGCAGGTCGGTCTTCACAGAAAACAACTGCTGTTCTTAGCTTGGATTCAGGATTGTGATGATTACATGTTTCTGGTGTCTTTAGTCCTCTAGGACAGTAAACTGAATATCTTTGGTTTGTGGGCTAAACAATACAATTGAGGGTGTCTTTGGCTTTGGGAAACACTCATCAACATTGTTTTTTCTGACATTTTATGGACAAAACAATAAATCAATCAATTGAGAAAATAATCAACCGTTTAATCAACTCTGAAAATAATGGTTAGGTGCAGCCCTTAATCCTCAGTATGTTTAAGCACATATTTTTGTTAAATATGCAATAATATACATTGTTTCCAAACAACAAAACAGGGCCTAGCTTATTGCAACATACTGAGCACACTGATAGCAGAGATGCTAATACTTTTTATAGCTTTGACCATTGGAATTTTTGTAGCTGACATGAACCTTGAGTGACTACAGCTTCTGCTTTCTAATTAACCCACAACCACATTCATATTTCGACAGAAATATGAATGTGGTTGCAAACATCCCTCACTGGCTTCTCACCCACCAACACTGGCAATGGTGGACAAATATTTTTTTTCCCTGTAACACAAACTGGCTGTAGGAAATTCTGGAGGAAGACAGGTGATTGTTAATTTTATATTTTATGTCATATTGCTGAGGCTTTGGATTGATGGCACAAAGCTGGTTACGTGTTGAATCTTATTCCTAGGCTGTCAAATAGTTACATTTTGGGAATGGGACTCAGCAATCAACTATCTTACCCACCTGTGACTGCCTTAAATCTCCCATCACAGGCTAGATTTTCAAAAGCCCAAAGACAGAGCCAAGATGAAGATCAGAAGTCCAGTTTTCTCTCAGACCACTTGAATTATACTATGACACCAAAATTAAACTGCCCACCCAAACTTTACTTACTTTGGTAACTTTGCCTTTAGTTTAGACTGGACTGGTTGCTATTGGCAACCACTTCTCTCCCTTTAATTAAACTGTATGCATCAAGGCCATCATGAAAAACATCAACCCACCTTCATTTGAACACTTGGTAGTGGATTTACATTAGAAACACAATCTTTTCATTATTTTCTTTTGAAATGTTTTCACAGAAAGACTTTATTACAGTGAGAATGTTGAAAATACGAACCAAGATTCTTTAGTGTGAATAATAATCAAAATATTTCAACAAATTTGTTGTGTGATATTTTATCTCTCTCACTGGTGGAGCTGGCTGTTGATGTGGAAGTATTTCCTGTAGAAATAATGAGTGAACACCGCCCCACAGTGGCCAAAGTGAAGAACTGCAATACAATGATACATTTGCAGCTTTGCCACATGTTACAGCTGTTATGTGTTATAATCACACTACCAGCGATTTGTACATGTTGATAGTAATGTATACACTGACATCAATCATGTGTTAGCCATAACACCTGGCTGTTTTAATATTCTCCCTCTCCACCAGCTATTATGATTATAATAATGTCAAAAAGACAATGTGTTATTAAGTACTGGATCAGAGAAAGCTATCTGACTGGGTTCACAGTGATACTACATTGAGTAATCAGGGATCAAGACCTTTTTTTGTCTTCATGTTTCCCCTCAGTTTTATTGGTGGCGTCTGAAAACGGAACCCCAAACCCGCGAAATATCTCGCGACAGTGACCAATTTAACCCAAACCGTGATCTTTACCAAACCCTAAATAAGTGTTTACTGTCTACAAAGCCACACAGAATTTAACCGCAAAATTGTACTATTATAAAACGTAACTAATTTTTACAAGGTGCACTATTAAAAAAGAACACATACAAATCTCGCGAGAGTTTCTCAAATCAAGGGTTCCCCTCTAAACACGACCAACTTTACTGTTCGAAGTTGAAGCAGGAAGCGTGCCGCGGGAAAAGAGCATAAGGACTTTGCGTCACTTGCTCCTCATTGGCTACGAACCAGAGAATATTTGCATGCTATCACCGATTGGTCTAAAGCGGCGCGCCAAAGATCACGTGTGTGTCTTTTCGCGCGAAACTGTGGCTCTGTTGTCAGGACTTCAGCGTGCTGACTGTGTGGAGTCTGTGCGGAGAGCAGCGGTGTGGATCTGTATTTTACACAAGTTTTTTGAACTTTTGCTGCAGTTTGACGGTGTTTCAGGATGGATGTTGCCACAGCAACCACAGAGAATACCGGGGAGGTGGTGAAGGACGAGTTGGCAGAAAAATGTCAGAAGTTATTCCAGGCTTTCTTGGAGGAGTAAGTCACTCAGTCAGTCGTTAGCAGGCTTCTTTGTATTGTTGTCGGCCCGAAACGTGCTCTGCACGAGTATAATCGCATATTATCTCGTTTTAAAACTGTTTTTCGTCACTAACTATGAGGAATCGAAGCTGTGCTGACCCTCTTTTGGTCATGCATCATATTTCATGATATTTCTGTACCGGTGTGCAGGTTCCAGACCGGGGATGGGGAGGTGAAGTATGTCCGGGAGGCCGAGGAGCTGATCCGGCCTGAGAGGAACACCCTGCTGGTGAGCTTCACAGACCTGGAGAGCTTCAACCAGGAGCTGGCTACCACCATCCAGGAGGAGTACTACAGGTCAGCAACAACCACATGAACCCTGAAATCATCAAGACCACCAGCCTCACTTTGATCTCTGATCACAAAGCTGAGAAAGCGGTTTGGTTTTTATCAGTAAAGCTGCTGGTACACATACTTATTTTTAAATAGCTAAGAAGCATCAGTTCATACTTAAGACAAATTTTCATGTACACACCTCATACATGTCTAAAAATAAGCTTGTTCGACCAAAACACTGGCAACGATTCTCCTTTCACTCAACTCAGGAAGTACATTGTCACTCACAACATTAGGGCTGCAACTTAGAATTATTTTTAATGTCGACTTTAATCTGATGCTTATTTTCTTGATTAATTTTGTGGTTTGCTCCATTAAATGTAAGAAATTTGTTAAAAAAAAAAAAATCCTCCAATGACTTGTTTTGTCCCCATCCAAAGATATTCAGTTTACTGTCACAGACAAGGAAAGACAATATCAAAATTTAAGAAGGTGAAATCAGAATTTTCACTTCTTTCTTAAAAAAATGACTCAAACAGATTAACTGTTTTGCGAAAATAATTGACAACTGATCAATTATTGCAGCTCTAGAGAAAACACTTGCGTAAAAAGAAAGAACATTACATAAATTCTGAACTTTTATCTTTTAAGTTTGAATGATCTTTTCACATAAGTTATTCTACAAACATCAGGTGCATTACCAATCATGTGGAGGCAGCTGTGGTTTAACACGAGGGTTCTGTTTGTGTTTGCAGAGTTTATCCCTTCCTTTGTCGGGCTGTGCGCAACTTTGCTCGGGATCATGGGAACGTTCCCCTCAACAAGGAGTTCTACGTTGCCCTCGAGGATCTGCCCACCAGACACAAGTAAGACACACAGCAAACCTACATTAAGAGCTGGTTTTGGTGGGAATCACTGTCACACATTCAGATTGCTGTGATCAAGCTGCTTTAAGTTTCTGTTCAGATGTAAGACTTGATTAATTTGTTCAGTAAAGCGAGAGCGATATATCAGTTATGACCCTTTTCCTTGGTATAACCAGGATCCGTGAGCTGTCATCCATGCGTATCGGCACCCTGGTGAGGATCAGTGGTCAGGTGGTGAGGACACACCCGGTCCATCCTGAACTGGTACGTATCCTGCAGTCAACACATGCACAAAAAGCACACAAAATCAGCGCTCCTGCATAAATGTGGGGATGTTGAGCTCGTCTGTTTATGTGATCATCATGACCTCATGGTTGCAGGTGAGCGGCACCTTCCTGTGCATGGACTGCCAGACGGTGATCAAAGACGTCCCTCAGCAGTTCAAATACTCCCCGCCAACCATCTGCAGGAACCCCGTCTGCAACAACCGCTCCCGCTTCCACCTCGACACACACAAATCCAAGTTCATTGACTTCCAGAAGGTAACTGTCAGACTTTGTGTGTGTGTCTATGTATTTACGTTGAGAACAGGTGTACTGACAACATCCTAAAGCCCGATGGCGTCTGATTTAGTCTTAATTCTGTGCATTTAGGTGCGTATTCAGGAAACACAGGCGGAGCTGCCTCGTGGTTCAATCCCGCGCTCCCTGGAGATCGTCCTGAGGGCCGAGGCTGTGGAGACGGCTCAGGCTGGAGACCGCTGTGACTTCACCGGGACCCTCATTGTCGTGCCGGATGTGTCTCAGCTCCGCACTCCTGGTATGTTTTTGACTTCCAGTTACCCTAAATTGTGATGGAGGACTTTTGCATGTATATCATATTCTTCTTTTGTTTGACACCTCATGAATTATTCAGTTCATGCTGCAATAATCATTAAACGGTGCATTTAAACACTGGCATCAACACTGCATTAAACTGTAAAATTCAACAATAATTTATAATCTCACACTTAGTTTAAATCCCATTTTCAACATAATTGACCCTTGATAAGTCCTCCCCCTTTTTGTTCTGTGCTCTAATGACAGTTGAGTCAGCTTGAAAGAACCGAAAGAAACCGGCAAATTTCTCCTTTTCCCGTACTTAGAAACGCTATGTGCTACACTTGTCTGTGTTGAAAAGAAAATAAAGTTTGAAGATTGTTAAAAGATGTTGCTGAGGGACCTGCAAAAGTGGCAGTCACTTTGTAAGATATCTAATTCTTGCTAGCTAGTGATTGATGTAGATTAGCTAGCTAGTTAGCCAGCGCTTTGCTAACATTAGCTATCAGGTGTAACTAGCTAGCTAATGATTGATTAACTCGAATAAACTAGTGTTTTGGTACAGAATAAAACATTAGCCATCTAGTTAGCCAAAGTTTGATGTAAATTAGCTGGCTAGTTAGAACTTTCACTTGTGAAACTCTCGCACACGTACCCTTGTTTCAGCACAATCGCACTCACTGTCACTTTTTTTTTTAGACTTAATTGACTTATTTTCAGTTTTTAAAAAATGATAAGTAAAGTATTTCTGATTGTGATGACTGTCTTGTGTGGGTGTCCTCTCTCCAGGTGTGCGAGCAGAGACCAGTACCCGTGTAGCTGGAGGACCACAGGGATTTGAGTCTGAGGGTCTGAGAGGCCTGAAAGCTCTGGGAGTCAGAGAGCTCTCATACAGACTGGCCTTCCTGGCCTGCAACGTTGCCCCGACCAACCCACGAGTAAGAGACACACACACACAAGCTAATGATCTAATTTCTACAGTCACCGCATTGTTTTCATCCAAACCAAAGAAGCAATTTAAGCTCAAATCATGCAGGTGCTCAGTTTGGAGTGTGTGTTTTTTCTTGTTGTAGTTTGGCGGTAAGGAGCTGCGGGACGAGGAGCAGACTGCAGAGAGCATCAAGAGCCAGATGACGGAGAAGGAGTGGGAGAAAGTGTTTGAGATGAGTCAAGACAAGAACCTGTACCACAACCTGTGCACCAGCCTCTTCCCCACCATCCACGGTCAGTGCACCATCCATCGCTCAACGTTTTCTCTATCCAGGAGAGCCTGGTTAGTTATACGGTGTCAGAGCTGCCGATAATCTTCGTTTAATGGTAACTGTGATCATGCAGGTAATGACGAGGTGAAGCGCGGCGTCCTGCTGATGCTGTTTGGAGGCGTTCCCAAGACGACCATGGAGGGAACATCGCTGAGAGGAGACATCAACGTCTGCATTGTCGGAGACCCCAGTACTGCCAAGAGCCAGTTCCTCAAGTATGTAACCCGACATGGATGAGACAGTGTAGTCCCATAAATGTAGGAGTTGATGTGTATCGGTCAGTCTGGGTGGTAATTTTAAGTGTGTGTATGTGTGTAGGCACGTGGAGGAGTTCAGTCCCAGAGCGGTGTACACCAGCGGCAAGGCCAGCAGTGCCGCAGGTCTGACGGCGGCTGTGGTCAGAGACGAGGAGTCCCACGAGTTCGTCATCGAGGCCGGAGCTCTGATGCTGGCTGACAACGTGAGTGTTATTCGTCACAGGGGGCAGAGGAGGGACATTATGAAGGGTAATTCAGTGGTGCTGATGGAAGTGTTTTCCTCCAGGGTGTGTGCTGCATCGACGAGTTTGACAAAATGGACCTGAAGGACCAGGTGGCCATTCATGAAGCCATGGAGCAGCAGACCATCAGCATCACCAAGGCTGGAGTCAAGGTAATGGCGGAACCTCGGTTAACTTTCTCCTTTCCTGTTGGATAGACTATGTGCTAGACCCTAGCTTTTCTGGCCTACAACTCCTTTTTTATGGGTGTGTAAGCAAGAAGGCAAAGGCAGCTGCAGTGTGTGTATATATACTGAAAGTATATAAAGTTTGAAAACTGGAATGCTGGGCAAATTGCATCTAAAGTTAGCTATTGTTAGCAAAATGCTACCATGTATGTTTTCTAGTAAATTTTACCTAATTTTTGTCAGGAGAAACACTCTTAATGTCCATGAAGGACGAGACACAAAACAGTTTAGAACTTGCTTTGATGCACTGATAGAAACCAAATTAAGTTTCTGTTCTTTGCAGTAGAATAACCAGACTTTGCCTCCACCTCCTCCAGGCCACCCTGAACGCTCGCACGTCCATCCTGGCTGCCGCCAACCCTGTCGGTGGACGCTACGACCGCAGCAAGAGTCTGAAGCAGAACGTCAACCTGACCGCCCCCATCATGAGCCGCTTCGACCTCTTCTTCATCCTGGTGGACGACTGCAATGAGGTACGTGTGTACACAGAGCAGTCTGTGAATGTGCTCCTCTGCTTATTATTTAGATAAATGTAATTTTTATTTTTTGTTCTTGCGGATTTTATTTGAAGTTCAGCTGTTTTGAACCTTTTTTTTCTCATCTCATTTCTTATCTGGTGATTCTTAATGTTTCATCTGACCTGGTCTAAAGCTGTGCGCGCATCTTTTGTGTATCCCAGGTGACGGACTACGCCATCGCCAGACGCATCGTGGACCTGCACTCCCGCATCGAAGAATCGGTGGACAGGCTGTACACTCTGGACGAGATCCGCAGATACCTGCTCTTCGCAAGGCAGTTCAAACCGAAGGTGCGCGTCTGCCTGCGCCGTTACTTCAGGGTCGAACGTTAGTGCGCTTGTGATTCGTATTAACCGTTGCATGTTCCGTGTGCAGATCTCCAGTGAGTCTGAAGAGTTCATCGTGGAGCAGTACAAGCGCCTGCGACAGCGCGACGGAGCCGGAGGCGTGTCCAAGTCTGCCTGGAGGATAACTGTGCGACAGCTGGAGAGCATGATCCGCCTGTC